>SCLH01000987.1:167770-184588 GCA_004367855.1 Oikopleura vanhoeffeni | reverse complement strand
AATTGGCATAAAACATCACGATTATTAATAATCATTGATTATCCAAAATCAGTCAAAAACATGTTTACTTGTAAAAGTGGTCACTCCTAACACTATTTGTTTAGTAGTGACCTGGTTTGCCTTAACTTTCATCTTCAAAATTATGCTCAATTATTTTCTATTTATTTAGAATTACTTTTATTTGATCTATTCTCACCTTCGGTCTCCCTTTTTGTCTTTATCTAATAATCATCCAGATACTAGGTCGTTGAGTGGTAAAATCAATCGTTTAACCCGAATACTCTAAATAAAGTTTACGCTAAGCGACCAGAGGCGTAAAAAGGTATCGATTTATCAAATTTTAAAGATTCCTGGGAATTTTTTAGGGTTTTTATCCTTAGCTATCTAAAATCAAATCATAAATTAGTATTTTTAGATTTTTTTTCATAAAAATTAAGAACTTTTTGTAAACTTTAAACGCGTATAAGGGTAAATTATAAATTAATACCGTATCGTCCCCTAATTGTTGACCGCTCAAAAGAGATATCACAACTCTTTCGAATCCTAGTCTGTTATTGGCTGCTCTTAAATAAGAGAGCTTGGTGCGTAGGCGCGGGAACTGTTACTCTCGTATGTTTTCTATTATTTGGGTGTTATAAGTTTTTAATATAGATTTTTAGTTGAAAATATAAGTTAAACAAATGTAATTTTAAAAATTTACAATTCCAACCATTTTGTACAGATATAAGTATCACGTTAGCAAGAGTGAACCAAATTTGACTTATTCAGAACAAATTAAGTTTTTATACTATTTTTATCAGCAAATTATTATGGTGCCTGACTTCTTTTATCACAAAAATAAAATCAGGAAGTCATCGTCGCGATTCATATGTCCTAATTTCTCAAGCAATGATGAATGATAAATCTGTTATCTTATGATATTTTACATACTATTTAGTTTTTCACAGTATATCGCAAAATATTTTGATGCGCCTACAAGTATTCTACCTTTTTATATATGATATATCCTAATTAATATATTAATAGATTTGGTGTCACAGGGATTTTAATAGATACAGCAAACACTTTTTCTTGAAAATTGCTCAAAAACAGAATGTAGAATTCGAAATGTTAATTTTTCGCGCTTTAACTATCAACCCAGAGTTTGATGACTTGAAATTATAAGTTCTTCTAATTATAAAATTGTTGGAAATTAAAGGAATGGTTGATGAATTATCCTTGATTGGTAATACCGTCTGAGTTTCAAGTGGCGTCGTGACCAAAAGTGAATCATTGTACTAAATCTGATATAGCCATTTTCAGAGTACTATCAGGCTTTATCTTTCAAATTAAAATACAAAATAATTTCCAACGTGATCCAATGATACTATTTTTCAGAAAATCGGCTGAATAATTATATTCTTGGTCTGATAGTTAAACATTATTTCTTCAGACTACGCATCTGTTCCTAGTTTTTTGTCAAGTTACTAATAATACTTTATCCCTATTACAAGTAAATTAAGGCTCAAAATCATAGCGTCAACCCGCATGTACTCTTAATAAACTTTCCCATTAGAACCCCTATCCCGTCGCTCGTGAGTCTTTCATGATTCCTTCTCCCGCTAGGTGTCGCAAGTGTGGCGCGCTAAGGAGGTCTATAATACTCCTCAGAAATCGTACAGAAAATAAAATATTAAATGAGCAAAAACTGAAACAACAAAAAAATATTATTTTAATTTCCGAAGTTGAAAATTCGGGGTTGAACAAGAACAAAAGAGATTTTTCAATTTTACGACGGGAGCCTTTATTCTGGTAAGTGATAAAGTATATTGAAAAGTTTTTATAGGCAAAATCGCAGTTGGAGTTTCAATTTAACTATTTTAATTTCCGCTACTTTATTGAGAAGTGGGAACTTTATAGCTGGTTTAAGAACATCAAAAAATTAAGCGGATATTTGTTACCAAGATTCATTACAACCTTTTTTAAGAGAAGTAGACCCTTAAAAGTATATTTTCATTTATATTTGGTCGTTATATTACGGTTAGGATATATTCAAGGCATTTAATTTCGAATATAATGAAATTTTATAATAAAAAAAATGCATTTCACCCGATATAAGTTCAAAAATGTGTGTTTTCTGACAATTTCCATATCCTTTTTTGAGCATAATAAAGGCATTAAAACCCCCTTGAAAATAGTTGATGTCTCCGGTTGGTCCCGTGCCGACGGATTTGTGACAAGTGAATTAAGTGCTCAAGGAGTTTACTTTTTGAAAATTATACTTTTTATAAGAGGGTGAATTCAATTGATCGATTATTATCCTACAGCGTTAACAACCTTATAGAAGTACCCACTTTGTCTTTCTTAGATTTATTATCTCACACTCAAGTATCAAAAAGTGATTTTTTCCCGTAAAAGCTCATATATTTCATATAAAAACTTATGGGAAAGTGATTGTCCGGTAGATTTTTAGATTGTTATTTATACACTGAAAAATTTCTTGAAAAATCTTCCTCAAGCACTTTCCCATAGTTTTTATACAAAATATAAGCCCATACGGAAAAGTGGAAATCCAGCTGTTGTTTCTAAAAATTGTTTGCATACGGATTAAAATACCATTTTTTTGTATAAACTGTAGCCAATGTCATTTCTTTCCTATTCAGCTCAAACTATATCAATTATTTGGTGCCAAATCTAACATATATTTTTTTAATGATTTTTTGATGACTAATAAATCGGAAAAATTTTAATGTGACATTGGCAATGTGACATTTTTGATGAGACAACAATAAATTATCTCAATTAAATTGACAGAATTCAAAAAATAATTTTGACAGTTTCTCAAGATGTGGCTACCGGGAGACTTCTCGGCAGAAAGTTTTTTGGCACATTCAAGAATTTATTTATATGGAGATTAGGTTATCTGACCCCTAAAACTGACTTATAAAAATTCTCAAATATTTACTATGCTCATTTCAATTAGACTTACTATTTTGGAAACCAATGTTAACTCGGTGAAGGACAAGAACACAATTAACAAATTTAAAATGCGATTTTCTTACGGTTAACGTTTTCGATTTATTCTTTTTCAAACCATTTTTATAAACAAATTAACAAATATTGACCACAAAAATTTGATTTGTGAGATACAGAAATTCACACTTTTTATCACAATTATTTATATAAAATGTCTATTCACAGCATGCTGCTGCAGGAAAATTCAACCGGTTATTTGCTTCTATATCTCTTTACGAGGAAGATAGATATTTTCTAGTTTGGTCTAGTATATTGTGGACGTTAAGTAGTCTCAATGTACTAGACCAACTAGAAAATATCTATCTTCCTCGTAAAGGGATATCCTTTGATCAAACTTTGGTTAGAAAATGACGTCATTTTCTAACCAAAGTGTGATAAAGGGATATGTCTGGTACTAGCGAAGTCTCTGGTACTAGTTTACAAACCGTATTTTAACCAAGCGGTTTTGGAAACGTTTTATCAGAGTGCGTTTCCATGCGGTAGTATCCAGTGTCATTATCTAAGTGTTGAGAAATTTAAAAAAGTGATAGAAAAATATTTTTGTAATTAGAAAATTCTTATTTATAAATCAGAAAAAATTTGAATGTTAACAATTTCAATACAAAATATGTTTTAAAAATTTATTTTAGAAAATGCTGATATTCATATCAAGTTTGCTGTTTTTCGTTACTGGTTCACAAAATCGTAAGTTTTCATCTGTCACTTTTATCTATCATATTCTATAATTAACCGGTTGGTTTGGTATCTAACCAGCCCATCTGCATCTTAACGCCCTTCTGAATTCGGAACAAAAGATTATGCCCGATTTTTTTGTCCGACAAAATTTTTTGTGTGAAAGGATTTTATCTATCTATTATTGTTTAGATAATTACATCTTTATTTTTTCGATTGCGATCGGGGGAACCTCCTTGAATTCCATCTGGTTACATCGGTCAAGTAGGATTTAAGATTGATTTTGGCACATCATAGAAAAAAGGGCCCTCAAACTGACCGCTGAGAATGGCAAACTTTGAGGTTCAAGTTTTTCAAATAATGAAAAAAATATTTTGTAAAAGGGCAATTTTTGATGGATTTTGACAAGCAAAAGCGTCAAAATTACCAGGTTGGACGGTGAGAAAAATGAGCTTGCATCATCTTTTGATAATAATTATCGTGTAATTTTGTGTTTTATAACCAATTTTTTAAAGGTGCGTAACTTGTAAATTAATATTTATAAATGTAAATTTTGACACATCTGGTTTCAAGTAGTTTCTTATGTTTAGTTATAAACATCGTTAACAAAAATTTTAAGATGAATCATGCAATTTTCCGCTTGGTATAGAAGATGGTAAAATCCCGGATGAAAATTTCCGAGCTACAGATTCACACACAGAAACAGCAAGTGCAAAATATGCGAGATTGAATTCAGAGGCTGGAGTAGGAGCCTGGTGTCATCCAACAGTAGAAGCAGGAGATGAAACTCAATTTCTCGAGGTAGAATCATTTATTATTGTCAAAAAATTTTGATCTATTTAATTTTGAAACCATTATATTCATGAAAAATTCTAATTTTTTAACGGATTACCCGATGAACATAGATTTCATACAAATTTGAGAGTGACATAAACCGAAGAAAAAATTGACTGTGATCTGACTCTTGAACGCCATGGTTGCCTACTAGAGGGTCCCCCAATAAAAGTTTTACTTATAGCACAACGCGTGTACATTATTGATCCATAGTAGCTTTCATCGTCATCAGAAAGTCGGCTACGAAAAATTTTGGGGAAACATTTTTTTCGTCAGAATATTTTTCGTCAAAATTATTTATCTTTTCGTTAAAATTTCTTTTTTCGTCGAAATGTTTTTTCTGTGAAACAAAGCTGCTGAAGCATAAGATTTAGTTTTTTAGAAAGGTATGAATACATAATTACGAAACTGCCAAAAAATGTTTTTGGCGAAAAACGAATTTAAGTTTTTATAAAATGTTGATGTAAAAATAGAAAATTGCGACGAAAAAATATTTTAACGAAAAAATATTCAGACGAAAAAAAGGTTTACCCAAAATATTTTGGTGCGATTTTTAGAACCACATCGCTTTTTTGAAATTGACCTTGAAATTCGTCAGTTTTAATACTACTGTAGTAAAAAAGACCTTCGTCATCTACAAAAAAATCTTTAAGAAAAGACTTATTGTGATAAAGCCAATGGCTTTAAGCCATGCATTTAACGAGAATAATTTGTATGATTAGACCTCGCTGGCTTCCTAGTGGGCTGACGTAACGTTTTAAAGATATAATACCCAGCTCGTTTTGATCATGAAACTTTTTTCCTCAACTTTAGAAAAATAGAGAAAATATTTTTTTTTCAAATTTTGAATTTTAGAATTAATAAAAAAAATTTAAAATGTTGTCATTGACATTTGTTATTTCAGATTGAATTAATGGATATTGCTACCGTAACTCATATGATAATTCAAGGTCGTCATTCCAGCGACGAAGCTGTTGAAAACCTAAAAGTAAATATTTCTCTAACTGGCGAAGAATGGATATCTATCGGCTTTCTCGACCTAGAACACGACGATTATTACAACGGATTCATTGCTGAATTAATACCGGCAGTTAATACAAAAATTATCCGGTTAATACCGGTTACCGACCGAGCTATGCCTATTTGCATTCGAACTGAATTCTTTGGATGTTATCGCACTGATAACTTTCGAGGTTACTCGTTATCAACACCTCCGCAAAAAGAGACCCCTGAATTTGGACTGGATTCATTATTAACCGGTTTCGGAAAACTGGTAGACGGTGTTTTAGATGAATTTATCAATTTTGATAAGAAACTTGAAGTTAAAATGAACTGGTCAAAAGCGGTTAATATTTCAGAAGTGGTCATTAGAACTTCTCAGCGCCCTGGCTCATGTCTTACCGGTATTGTGATCAAAACTGGTATGAATAATTACCGGTACTCTAAAATTCCTTGTGCCACCGGTGTTACCGATATTCCGTTGCTTTTGGATCAAATTGTTCACGAAATAGTAATCATTTTTGAACACAGCGGGATATTTAAAATTTCTGAAATTTCCTGGACGGATACGGCCGAATTAACAGCGATTAGAATGGACACAATCGAATCAAGCACTTTTGAAGCCCCTCAAGAAGTCCCTGTGAGCAAAGTCGTTGCTGATTGGCTCCCACTGGCGGCAATCGTTTTTGGTGCAGTGGTGATAATAATCGTTATCTTTACTTGCGTTTGTATGCTACGAAAAAGATTCAGAATGAAGCCAAAATTTTCACATTATGAGCCGTCTACAGCTCATACAACCTTACGATTGATCCCAAGCCGAGCAAACTCTTCGACGACAAATACCAATAATTCGTATCTATCTAGAAATGATATGATTGTCCGCTCACCGCCACCGCCAACACGAAATATAAGCCAAGCGAGTCATATTACGTCGAAAAGTTTTCAAAATGGATATTTTTACGCTGAAAATTCACCGAATAAAGAATTTGGAAATGAGTATTCTGAAATTGGGTCGATTACTGCGGATTCGGGACATGGCGAGTCGCTAGAGGGCGATAAACCGAGCTATGCTGAAATTAATGTTGTTTGATTTCTGACTCCTAGCCGTCCAAGATCATTCATTTTGCCTTTTTTTGAAACTAACTCCATTCTGACATAGAATAAAATGCGGATATTTGTTTGAATTTTATTCTGTTATACTAATATAAAGGTTCACTAACTGTACATATTTTTGCTTTCTGACCTGAACAATTTTGTAAATTTGAGAATAAAATATTAAATAAAATATTAAACAAAATCGAATTTATCGCTCAATTAAAAAAAATAACTTCATAAACATTTTTTTTATTTCAAAATTATCGGATCTGACCGATTTTGTTGATTTCAGAATAATATATTAAATTAAATATCGCCCAATAAACAAAAAAAAATAATCTTATTTAGTCTTATTTTCGCTTTATTATGCCTTCTCTATAAATTAAACAAAAATTTTCTGGAAATCTGTTCAATAATTTTTGTGAAGACTTCTGCGTGATTTTTTTCTTTAATGGTTTGATAATCATAATAAATCGAAAACGTTAACGAAAGTATATCTTTAAAAAAAAATAACTTGCGAATCATGTTTTTTATTTATTTTTTTTAATTTCAAAATGTTCTGTACTAAAGGATTTTCAAATTTATATATTAATATTTTTTTATGTCGAAAGATATTTTTTACTTTTAATCAAAATATTTGTATTCATTATCGACAATTTTTGTTATTAATTCTACCCAAATCGACCACATTTTCTGTTTAAACATGGTATTAAAAAGGTCAAGAAAACCTGTTAAAATTTGTTTAATGTTGATATGCAAATATTATGTTGAACAATGAAAAATCTGCCAGACGACGCAAGTATTAACTCGAAGGTGGTACACTTTCGACCGAAAACGCATAAATAATTGAAGCTATTGTAAAAGTGCCTTTCGCAGAAAAGGTGTTAAAATCGGAGGGAATTTTAATGAAAATTACTGATAATTAAATATGATCTTGACATTGCTAATCCAAAGTTATTCGATAAAATTACGGAGACATATTAAATGTTATATTAAATGTTTATGAGAAAGAATTTTAATCGAGAAAATAAGACACAGCAGCTTTGGCCAACCAGTTAAAATAAGTTAGTAGTTAATAAAATTTCTCCTGATGTCAGCCGTGTTAACTCGACAAATTCGTTGAGTCGATGGTAAAATGTATACAAAGTAATATGTACAATACTAATCTTGGGGAAATTGCCCAGCGCTCGCTTTTCTAACCTACGCGATGCGTAGGATTCAATGATGTTTTATAATATCACATGATAAATTTGAGTATGGTTCCCAATATTACCATTGTATAAATCTAAGATTTTAAATTTTTATAGACGAGTTCTAGAGGATTAAACTCAAATATTTTTTCGAAGTCAGATTTTTGATACAAATTTGTCATGCAATTTTGAAATTTCCGAATGCAGGGTTTTTATGATATTTTGGCATTTTTTGAAATTATTATGCAGCACAATAAACATATTTTTAGCTTGTACTAATGGAGGTTTAAAAAAATTAATTATATCTGACCATTGCGTATGAAGCTCGCTGAATTTTTAATTCCGGACAATTTATTCCAGGCTGTTTGCAATTCAAAATTTCACATTAATACTTTGTATAAATTTTACTAACGACCCAAATTCGTATATGCCGCTGCGCATTCTGCCGCATATCTCCTATATTTGCCTCTCCAAAGATTTGGTCCCTCAAAAACCGGAGTTTTCAAAAACGGTTCCGTCGATTAGGTTCTTATAGCTTAAACTGTGCACAAATATCTAGTGAATAATACAAAATAAAATTGGTCCGAATCAGACCTTTTTTTTCAATTTTCTCGACCTTTGTTATCTATTTTTTAACAAAAAACTAATAATTAAAAATTTCAGTAATATTATAAAAAATAAAACATTGGTCCTATTAAAAAAATTTTTAATGTTTATATTAATTAGATAATTGTGCTCAGTTTGAGCTATCTAAGAACTTAATTGGATGAACGTTTTCAAATTAAACGTCGTTTTCTCACCCCCTGTGTTTTTGAGGGACCAAATCTTTGGGAGAGGGCAATAAAGGGATATAAATTATATGCGGTTTTCACAATTATGGTTTAGCTTTTAATTTCAGCTGTTAAAATCACAATTAAGGGGGTGCCATAAGTCCAGCAGATTGGTACATTTTTTCTGACCGATATATGAAAGAAAAAAATGTGAAATTGTTTTTTTATCTACAATAAAAATGTTCATTCTTGGGAACGTTTATATTTTTAATTTCTTAACATAACTAATTATCTGTGAAAATATTAAAAACCACTTTTCACTGTACATCCATTTCCAACTTAACCAGACTATAGAATTTTCATTGAAGACGATATTAATAAACTTCAGACATTGTCGGGTGTAATGCGTTAAAAAGTCTTGTTTTAATTCTGCAGAGTAAAAAATTTCCTTAATATTAAAATTTTTTTCCAGGAAAAATGGTCAAAACTGGCCAAAAGTAGAGAAAAACAACTTTTTTTGCGATAAAAATTAACCTTCAATTGAGTTTTGATATTAAAAAATGTTCTTACTATCTAAAGAAATGACGCTTAATACACCCACAATTTTATTGGCAATTTTTTGCTAGCTTAAAATTTTTATAAATTTAGTGCCAAATGGCACTTATCTGAGTGTACAGCCAAGTGTTGGAAAATTTCATCGATAGTTTAGAAATGAAAATCGCGCGACCAACTCATTAGTTGACATACGGATATTTGATAAATACAAAAAAATCAAATAAGTGATTCTACCTGATTTTTATTGAAAATTTGAAAAACCACAAATTGCGGCATTTTTTTTATTCACAGATTTCCAAAAAAAATAAGAAAAAATTTTGGAGAAAAAATGCGAAAAATTTTCATAATGCTTTGATTTTTTTTGAAAATTTTTAAAAATAGACGCACATTTATTTTGGTTCAGCTAACGATAATTAGCACAAAAAAGAAAAACAGCTTATTGATTTCGTAAGTTAAATTGACTCAAGTCTTCCGAGTCGATGCTACCTTTTAAGGGGGGTACTGATCGCTGACTTTATGAGGCCTCAGGGGCATAATAAATGCTCCAAAATGACCCTGGGTGATAACAAAGTGTACTACAGACCAAATCATCGAACAAAATTTTTCGAAATTTTCGTTTTTTTTTAATTTTTTTCCAATTTTTTTTCAAAATGAACTTAAAAAAATACGTTTGCTTTAATTTAACTACTCAAACGTCGAAATATCATCTTGACATTAACCAACTTTTTGATCAGTGTTTCAGTGGCTTTGTTTTGAGCCTACTTACAAAAAAATCGAAGCATATTTTTTTTCGAAAATTTTTCCACGTGACCTTCAATAATTCATATTTTGAGTTTGGCGTCGAAATTTGAAAAAAACGCTCCAAAGGATTTTGTATTTGTTTCGAGCTACCTTCTGTTAAAATTTGAGTGAATTTTGAAATTTTACCAAGAAGGAGATAGATTTTACGATGAACAAAGTCCGAATAACGATGGCTTAGTGCATATTCTAGAAAAAATATAGTACTTATCGACAAAAACGCTCCAGAGTAGTTTTAAATACTAATTAAACAGGTTATGTTAAAATTTGTGTTTATTTCAAAATAAAACCTAGGAAGAGATAGATAAAACATTTTGACTCTGGTCCTCTTGTGTCGCTTATGTNAAAAAAATTTGGACAAAAAATGCGAAAAATTTTCATAATAGTTTGAATTTTTTTGAAATTTTTACGATTTCAAAAATGAAAACCCGAACTAAAATCTTTCCTAAAATGAATAAAAATAATTTTATCAAGCTGAAACATATTTATATCGGTTCAGCTAACTATAATAAGCATAAAAAATATACTGACTTATTATTCTCGTAAGTTATAATGACTCCAATCTCCCGGGTTTATGGCACCCCCTTAAAAGACACAACAATTTTGTAAAGACAATAGTGCTTTCAAATCTTCATAAAAAGCACTATGTCGCATAGTCTATGTATCACAATTTAAATAAAAACTTTTGAAAATAACTTAATTTTGAAGGCGCAAAAATAATCTTTGAATAATTTTATATTGTTATTTTTAGACACTTTTGTTCTTATTATTTTCAAAAATGTCCTCAAATTTGTATATAAAAGTTTCAACCGGCAAAGTTATTCCGTAGAATTTTAGAGAATTTTTAGGTCTATACTTTAAACAAAATATTTCCCATAAAAGAGTATCTGGAGCATGATTGGATCGATATACCCGCCAAAAAAACTCGGATCGGTGTTTTTTTTTCGAAAAAATTAGATTGGAATCCTTGTAAAAAAATCGGAACTGATCACGTTGCAGTTCCGATTCAATCCTATCCAATTGTGTCAAACCCTGATCTGGAGTAATAATTGTGTGTGCGCAGTATAAAAATATTTTCAAGGTCTTTGTTATTTATAGTGCTAATTTGACAGGAACTAATCGGAGGATACGATCTTCATTTCCTCAATGTCATCTTTTAGGGGGGTTAGTAATGCCATCCTGTAGTTTGATTGACATTTTCTCAGTGTTAGATTTATTATCAACAAATCCCCCTTTAAAATTCGTCCTTAAAAATCCTTAAATTTTCGGCCATTTTAGACTCGTCACCCCCTAAAAGTGCCAATTTAATCAATGGATTTAAAAGGGTGATTGAGAGCAAATTTTATGGTCACGACAGGTTAGAGGATGAAGATGAAGAAATATTACAGCTGGAACAAGTTTCACTTTTGAGCTTTTAACACTATTATCACCTCAAAAAATCTTATCTATCGAAATTTCCAAAATTATTAATTTTTATTACTGGCAATTACCTTTTTTAACAGATTTTTACAACATGGGATATTATTTTATGGAAACACATTTTTTCTAAAATATCGTTTCAATCAGAAATAATATCATCGAAAATATGATCAAATCAGCGATTTTTCTCTTAAAAATCAAAATACTGTATATCCTTTTCCCAACGGAACTCCATCTCAAAAACGTTTACTAATTCTATAGCGCGTGTTCGAATCCCACTGATGTTGTCTGAGTGATTGTCTNGCTTCAGAGTTTTAATATGAAACCCACTTAAACTCGAGTCGGGAAACAAGCTTCTAATTTAAACATAGAAATAGTTATTAGATCCTTTTCCGCGAAACATTGATCGTTAACTCAAAATTCGAGATTTTAGAAATTTTAATTTATCAAAAATTTAGAAAGTAAAGTCATGGAACCAGAAACTTATTCTGAAAATCTATTATAATCTAAATCGAGATAAAATTATATGTTTCTTTGAAAAGTCACGACTGGATTAATTATATTTTTTAAAACAATTTGTGATTTTAAGGGGGGTGCGGGGCATGAAAAGAAAATACAATTTTATCATCCTGAAAATTATTGAATATCACTAATTTTTTCGTAAAATGCCTTCTTCTCCGTGATTAAAGGTAGAAAATTATTTTTTGTATTAATCAGCAAAACAGGTCTGTCTGCACACCACCAAGTTGTATTTCAAAAAATGTCCATATCTGCTTATGAATGGCCGAAAAGTTTTTCGAATCTATTTCTTTTGGTCTAAATCAAAAGCATATTCTTCAGAATTGCGTTTCAAGCGAGAGAGTTGGTGTATAAAGAAATTTGTATAATGTTTTTCCAAAAGCTCTCGTGCGATAGAAAGCGTCTTAATTATTCCCAACAAACCCTCAAAGTAGTAAATAGGGTTTGATCGTTTACATTTTGGCTTTGAAAATGATCAGTCGATTGGACGATTTGAATAAGGAATTTCAAAAATAAAAATCGGTTTTAATGTGTTCAAGCTATCTGAAGATAATTTTTCTAGTCATTTTAGACCTAGGATTTTTTTTATGAAAAATTTCAAAAAAAAATCGATTTTAAGGTCAATTTTTCGTGATTTACAGGTAGTATGTGATCCATTCTAGCGAAGCACGTATAAGTGCTAAAGCTGATTTTTTGACCAGTGAAATATAAGCGTTTTCGTACCTGTTTTTGATAAGGGTCGGTGACCAATATTTGACCTCTAATGACCGTCAAAGTTCAAGGTCAATCTCACTGATGGCTGTCATAATTACTGAAGTCGCTAGAGAGAGCAAAAACTGGTCAACACCAGGTCAACCTCAGTTCCATCGTTGACTTGCAAGTACCTCAAAAGAATGGAAGGGTCGATTTCTGATAAAGCGTAATTAGAATATGGTCAATAATGTCTGAAAGCGCTAGAGAGCAGAAACTTTTTTTGCTGCTCTAAGCGACCTTCTTTCAGTACATATTTGACCCATTATTTCTAATAGTTTTATCAGAAAGTCGAACCCTTCAATTTTTTGAGTGTGTACTTGCAAGTGTTAAACGATGAACTAATGAGGTTGGACCTTGGGGTTTTGACCATTTGCTCTCTAGCGACCTTCAGTACATTATTGGACCCATAGTTGCTCAATGACGTCATCAAAAAGTCGACCCTTCGAATTCCTTTTGGGGTACTTACAAGTATAACGATGAACTTGAGATTGACCTGAATTTGACCGGTTCATTAGAGGTCAAGTGTGGTCGCCGACCCCTCAATCAAAAAAACGGGTTACCGAAAAACGCTTAATTTTCACTGGCCAAAAAATCAGCCTTCTAGCATTCATACGGCTTCGCTAGAAACTGGATCACATACTATCTAGTAAATCACGAAAAATTGACCTTAAAATCGATTTTTTTTGAAAATTTTTCAAAATTCTCTACAAGATAGCTTGAGCACATTAAAACCGATTTTTTATGTTTGAAATTCCTTATTCAAATCGTCTTGAGTTTTAGACATCTCAAACTGACCACATATATTTAAAAATAATCTCACACAAAAAGTTGGTCCACTACTATTTTGCTTTCAGAAAACTTAAAGATTATTTTAAGTTGTTAAAAAAAGTTTGGAAAATTGTCCGATTCCGACTTTTTTTCAAAATATTTCTTGGCCATGGCTGAGCTAAAAATTCAATCAGATATGACATTTTTAAAGCAGAAATGTAAATCTCCCTATTTACTACTGAGAGGCACTTTGGTTTGGAAAAGGATATGTGAAACCTAAATTTTCTATCAAACATAAGACCTATCTTTTCTCAACAGAACTCCATCTCAAACATTTACTATCATCTATAGCGCGTGTTCAAATCCCACTGAGTGTCTAAGTGATTGTCTTGAGTATGATTAGAGCAGGGTCTTGATAATAGGACCGCTAAATTTTATCGGTGTTAATCAACATACTGAGACAATCAAACTCAATTTTGAGATGGAGTTCTGTTGAGAAAAGGATATGTCTTATGTTTGATAGAAAATTTAGGTTTCACATATCCTTTTCCAAACCAAAGTGCCTCTCAGTAGTAAATAGGGTAAGTTTACATTTCTGCTTTTAAAAATGTCATATCTGATTGAATTTTTAGCTCAGCATGACCAGAAATATTTTGAAAAAAACGTCGGAATCGGACAATTTTCCAAACTTTTTTTGACGAACTTAAAATAAATCTTTAATTTTTCTGAAAGCAAAATAGTAGTTGGACCAATTTTTTTGTGTGAGATTATTTTTCAAATATGTGTGGTCAGTTTGAGATGTCTAATAACTCAAGACGATTTGAAATAAGGAATTTCAAAAATAAAAAATCGGTTTTAATGTGCTCAAGCTATCTTGTAGAGAATTATGAAAATTTTTCAAAAAAAATCGATTTTAAGGTCAATTTTTCGTGATTTACAGATAGTATGTGATCCAGTTTCTAGCGAAGCCGTATGAATGCTAGAAGGCTGATTTTTTGGCCAGTGAAAATTAAGCGTTTTTCGGTAACCCGTTTTTTTGATTGAGGGGTCGGCGACCACAACTTTGACCCTAATGACACCGGTCAAAGTTCAGGTCAATCTCAAGTTCATCGTAGTAACTACTTGTAAGTACCCCAAAAGGAGATTCGGGAAGGTCGACTTTTTGATGACACGTTCATTAGCAACTAGGGTCCAATAATGTACTGAAGGTGCTAGAGAGCAAACTGGTCAAACCCAAGAGTCAACCTCATAAGTTCATCGTTATACACTTGCAAAGTACCACTCAAGAAATTGAGTGGTCGACTTTCTGATACAACTATTAGAATACATGGGTCAATATGTACTGAAAGAAGTCGCTAGAGAGCAAAAAAAGTTTCTGCTCTCTAGCGCTTTCAGACATTATTGACCATATTTCTAATACGTTTATCAGAAAGTCGACCCTTCCATTCTTTTGAGGGTACTTGCAAGTTAAACGATGACTTGAGGTTGACCTTGGGTGTTGACCAGTTTTTGCTCTTCTAGCGACCTTTCAGCTACATTATGACGCCATCGTGAAGATTGACCTTGAAACTTTGACCGGTCATTAGAGGTCAAATATTGGTCACCGACCCTTAATCAAAAACAGGTACCGAAAACGCTTAATTTCACTGGTCAAAAAATCAGCCTTTAGCACTTCATACGGCTTCGCTAGAATGGATCACATACTACCTGTAAATCACGAAAAATTGACCTTAAAATCGATTTTTTTTGAAATTTTTTCGAGAAAAAAATCCTAGGTCTAAAATGACTAGAAAACATTATCTTCAAGATAGCTTGAACACATTAAAACCGATTTTTTATTTTTGAAATTCCTTATTTCAAATCGTCCAATCGGATGAGTCATTTTCAAAAGCCAAAATGTAAACGATCAAACCCTATTTACTACTTTGAGGAGTTTGGTTGGGAAATATTAAGACGCTTTCTATCGCACGAGAGCTTTTGGAAAAACAATTATACAAATTTCTTTATACACCAACTACTCTCGCTTGAAAACGCAATTTTATAGAAATATGCTTTTGATTTAGACCAAAGAAATAGATTCGAAAAACTTTTCGGCCATTCATAAGCAGATTGGACATTTTTTGAAATACAACTTGGTGGTGTGCAGACGACCTGTTTTGCTGATAAATACAAAAATAAATTTTCTACCTTTAATCACGGAGAAGAAGGCATTTTACGAAAAATTAGTGATATTCAATAATTTTCAGGATGGATGAAAATTGTATTTTCTTTTCATGACCACCACCCCCCTTAAAATCACAAATTTGTTTTAAAAAATATAATTAATCCAGTCGTGACTTTTCAAAGAAAACTATAAATTTTTATCTCGATTTAAGTTATAATAGATTTTCAGAATAAGTTTCTGGTTCCATGACTTTTACTTTCTAAATTTTTTGATAAATTAAAATTTCTAAAATCTCGAATTTTGAGTTAACGATCATTTTCGCGGAAAGGAACTAATAAACTATTTCTGTTTAAATTAGAGCTTGTTTCCGACTGGTTAATGGTGGGTTCAATATAAAAACTTGAAGCGGTACTAATACTAAATTTGCCCTCTAACATTTAAACGGTGAATTTCCTTAAACGTCAAACGTCAAATGACCACATAATTATCACATAAATTTCAATGAAGATTATTCAATGAAGAAAATAAATTATGCTCGAGGAATGTGAAAAGGTCATGAGAAGAATCTTTTATAAAAATTTTAAATAAAAAGCCAAATATATTTGCAGCTCAAATAGTCCCCCAAAGAAAACCGCAATAATCTTATTTGTCCATTAAAACGATTAATGCACCTTAACTTCCGTTTTATTGCTATTTGTGAACGTCCGCATTTTCAAATATGGTATGAATGCCAAATTTATTTTTTAATATATTTGTGATTTACTTCGGGAGTTAAATTTATTGCCAAGAACTTCGAAAGTCATGAACAAGTCTTTGTTCAGCAAAAACACACATTATTGTGTACTTTTCGAACTTTATTAAGAATTTAAGAGAAATACTCGAATTTACTTGCGGTTACTAGCTAATCGGGCCTCAACAAACTTTCTTTGTGCCTATCAGCTGAAAAAACTAATTTTTTATTAAATTTTAATTGACTCTTCACGAAAGTGAATCAAAAATTTTAACAATTCAGCGTCAAATTGCAGAATTATTGTTAATTTGTTTGTTAACTCGTAGACTCGATTTCCGGCAAGAAGTGACCATTCACCATTAAATCGCATTTTATGACGCTTAAACATTTATGACAAGATCAGTTATAAAGTTATCGATTAACTTGAAGAGAAAATGACGTTTGTGCGTTTTTTTTTGAGAAATTTTTACTGTATTACAGTACTTATTTTTTGCAAAAATTTCTTGAATCACCAAATAAAACCTTTCATTGTAATCA
>SCLH01000987.1:144646-159025 GCA_004367855.1 Oikopleura vanhoeffeni | reverse complement strand
ATATTACAAAATCATGCAAAAATTTCGAGCACAATAATTCCGAACATAAGTTATGTTACATAACTGACTTCCCGGTTACTGCCATTTTTCCGAATTTTTAAAATTTACGAAAAAAAAATTTCGAACAAAATTTCGGCAGACAGCTTATCTCAGTATATTTAAGTAAGGTTCACTAATCGACTGCGACGCTCGTCCTATTTTCGGCCGATTGACTGATATTATATCAGTGATATACGAATACGATTAATCAGAAGAGCCATTCTCCGAGCATTTAGCATCATTTGCATCGAGCTTCTCAACCTCATATGGGTTAAAATCCATATATAACATGAATCATGTCTGTCATGTTACATGATTCAGAATTTGGCCGAATTGTTATTTTATAAGTTTACTTCCGAATTTTTTTCTATTGAAGAAAAGTTTTTTTACCAAATCTCAAGATAAGCAACTGTGTTTTCCCATCTTATCTTCGAGACAATTCGGCATGATTAGATAAATCTGTCGTTCATTATTCATTGTTTCAATTAGAGATTTATATAAATCCGAATACATTTAAATAATTTATTATATTTAATAAAATTATTTGACCTGAACTAATAACCCGTAAAGTTGTAACCTTGAAGCCGCAGTCTTACAGTCAGCCAAACCGGATATAAATTGTAACAGTTCTAAGGCCACAAAATGGAGAAAAATTGTTAGAACTAATAGTTAAACATCCGAGAGTTTCGATAATTTTCATTATTATCGTTCTGATTCAATAATATATACATTTTCATCTAATTGATGTAATGAAAGACTTTTTGTGTCAGAAAATTACGATTTCAACCACTTCCGGCAAAATGTGTTACTTGGAATTTAGTTTGATATTAGTAATATTATATTTCATCAATTAATCGGAATAATTTGGACGATACCAGTGTTAGTTTCTACTACTAGTTTCTACTCATACCGTGGAGTTATATCCTTTGCCTAACGAACGTGCCTCCCAGAAGTAAATAAGGTGTCCAGTTCACTGTCCACATCAAATAATTTTCGTTTTTTTGGAAACGACTCATCCTATTGAGTTCTCAGATAACTCAGAATGACCAAATATATTCAGAGAAAAAATTAAAAAAACAATCGGACCATTTTCCAACTTTTTTTCTTCAAAAACTCATAATAAATCTCAGATGTTTTTTGGAAAAAATTCAAAAAAATGGTGCGATTCGGAGCTTTTTTTTATAATTTTTTTTTATGAATAAGTGTGGTCATTTAAGGGGGTGGTCGTCGCATTTTAAGGGTTTTTCAATAGCCAATTGTGGCAAAAGTACAAATCGTCGGACCAATTTTTACCTCTTTTTGATATATTTAAACAAAAATTTTGCATCCTCAAAAACAATCGAAAGTGACCGATGCTCTCCAATTCAGAAACGTGCTTACAAAAATTGACCGAATTATTTTTTTCAAATGTATCTCCTTCCTGAGTTTTCAGTCAAACAATATCGATATTAAATTAACGGATCAGAACGTGCGAGCAGGACCCCATTTGAGAGTTTTTGGCAAAATCTTCTTATTGCTTTAGATCAACCAAAAAAACTGATTTTGCACTAAGTTAACATTAGGGTAATCAAAATACTGTTTATGTGTGATTCTTGCAAACCAAAATCGAAGAATTTTTCCAAAAACTCTTCATATTGGTCTGCTTCACGTTCTGTCCGGTTAATTTAAATTATGAATCATTGTTGAACCTTGAAAACTTAGGGAGGAGATACATTTTGACAAAAGGCAAATTTTCAAAATGTATCCCCTTCCTGAGTTTTTAAGGAACAACAATAATTCATGATATAATCAACCCGATAGAACGTAAGCAGACTAATATGAAGAGTTTTTTGAAAAAATATTTGATTTGGCTTCAGAATCACTAAAAACAGTATTTTGACCCTATGCAAAATACAGTTTTTTGGTGATTTTGAAGCCAAATCAAAGAATTTTTCCAAAAACTCTTTATATTGGTCTGCTCACGTTTTGTTCAGTTAATTAAAACTATGAATCATTGTTGAACCTTGAAAACTCAGGGAGGAGATACATTTTGAAAAAATAATAATATTTTTGTTTAAATATATCAAAGAGAGGTTAAAGTTGGTCCGACGATTTGTAATTTTGCGACAATTGGCTATTAAAAACCCTTAAAATGCGACGACCACCCCCTTAAGGGGGTAGCATAAGTCCGGCAGATTGGAACATTTTTTCAGAGCATATATAAAAGAAAAAAAAATGTGGAAATTTATTTTTTTAGTTTTTATCTTCAATCAAAGTGTTCATTCTTGCAAACGTTTATATTTTTATTTTCTTAACATACAAAATGTAACTAAGTATATGTAAAAATATAAAAAAACACTTTTCACTGTACATCCATTTCCAACTAAACCCGACTATAGCATTTTTTAAGACGATATTAATAAACTTCAGCGATTTTCGGGTGTAGTGCGCTAAAAAGTAGCTTAAAAATTCTGCACATTCAAAAATTTCTTAAATATCAAAGTTTTTCTTCCATGAAAAAGGGTAAAAAATGGCAAAAAGTAAAGAAAAACAACTTTTTTTTAGATAAAAATTGACCTTAAATTGCGTTTTGATATTAAAAAATGTCCTGACTGTCAAAAGAAATGGCGCCTATTACACCCGCAATTTTATTGAGAATTTTTCCCTAGCATAAAATTTTAAAAAATTGAGTGTCAAATGGCACTTATCGAGTGTACAGCCAAGTGTTAAAAATTTCATCAATAGTTTAAAAATGATAATCGCGCGACCGACCAACTCCATTAGTTGACATACGTTGAATTTAATAGATACAAGAAATTAAAAGTGAATAGTGATTCTATCTTGATTTTGATTGAAGAATTTCAAAACAACTAATAAAAATTTTGGACTTATTTGCGGGAAAAAATTTTCATAATATTTCGAAAAAAGTAAAATAAAATAAAATTTTTCAAACAGCGGTCAAAAATATGTAGTATCCCATGAAAAAAGTTAAAAGTGGCTATTTTTTGTTTACCCACAGATTTAATGAACAAACAGAAAAAATTTTGGAAAGAAAAATGCGAAAATTTTCATTAGTTTGAATTTTTTGTGAAATTTTTACGATTTCAAAAATGAAAACTCGAACTCAATCTTTCCTAAAATAATAAAAAATATTATCAAGCTGAAACATATTTATATCGTTCAGCTAACTATAATAAGGATAAAAATTATACTATATTATTTTCGTAAGTTATAGTGACTTCAGTCTGCCGAGGTTTATGGTACCCCCTTAAACTGGATTCCAATTATATCCTGTTTCGCCGCCGAATGACCTGCCTGATCTCGTGTGTAGTAGTTTTTATCTCCAAAGATATTTAGTTGGTAAATTACTATATATCCCTTTATCACTTTTTGGTTAGAATGCGTAGCCCACAACGTTAAATCACACGTTAAAAGGAGTAAGTGGCTACCTTCTAACCAAAAGTGATAAGGGATATAAATAGGCGCGATGGTGTGGGTTTACCATGGAAAGTGCTTACACACTAGATCAGGGACTTCGGACTTTGAATAAAAGATATATGAGATACTGGATTGCGTTTCTACTAACATTTTTATATTGTGTTTGTTAGGTCGTTTGTCCCATGAATCTCTGTTTTTTAACGAACTTTTTAGTTCTGTAATCCCTTACTCTAGCTAATCCAGCCGATTCTTCGTACAGATCCCATAAATACTGAGCCATCTGCTTTGTTTATCTGGACCCAAGATATACCAGCACCATTTTATGATCATATTCATCAATTGTAAATCAAGATAAACAAAACATTTTCACTATTGTAAATACAAAATTTGTTAATATGTTTATCAACTGGCTTCTGGTTAAGGGTGGCACAGCGGTAACTCCTTTGGCCAAGCCTAAAATTATTTTGCGTTGCAGGCGGTAACTGCATCCAAAAACGATTTGGGACATCACTTTTACTCCAACATTTTCAACACTAAAAGTCACTGTTTTAAGTGACATTATTAATTTATTTTGTCGCGCCCGCATTATCCTTGGAATTTCAGCGGAAAGTATCTATTAATTAAGAATTCATAATTAATTTCAGCTGTATTGAAATAAAGTTCAGTGAACATCTGGTTTTGTCAGCAAAGTAAATCCCAAATCAAACTTTTGATGATCAAGAATTAAAAATGTGCGAATGCGCCTCACCATTAAAAATATGGTAATTATCAATTAAATTTAAATTTTCAAAATATTTATAAATCAATTAAAAAAGTTTTTCTTATATGCTAAATTTGCATCTAAATATAAAAAATTTTTGAAGCATTTAAATCAATCCTACATTTAATTTTATTTAAAATTTTTATAGTATTTTTTAAATCATTACGTGTAATAGTATACTGTATTATGTATGAGTGAGGAACTACTATTTGAGGAACTACTAGCCTCGTACTTGATCGCATCATACCACACCTATCACGCCTTCTCCTCGGTGTGGTTTAAATCTGATTGAGTTGAGAGGAGTGCGAAGTTAGAACTCTTACCAAATTTAACCTATATCCGAGACGCATATAACATGGTTTTGCAGGTATTTGTGTATAATAATACACCTGCATTATTTATAGAACCAAATTTAACCGATTCAATACTGTGAATTACCGGTTAAATGGCTTTAATTTCCAGTATTGGATGGCAAAAAACCCGTTTCGTGATATCTCATATTGTTGGTCGTCCGTGGTGGCCAAAGTAAAATCTGTTGCTGGCTAAAAAATACCTAAGGCCTGTCCATGATGCCATTGTCATCGATTGCGTCTGGACTTATAGCACCCCAGTGGTGCCGCACAACCGATAACAGGCTAAACAACTGTAGGTAGTTATCAGAGTCGTAGTAAGGTTGGTGCAAAGAAGACTACTTTAGGGAGTACTTTGGTCGCATTTAGGACTCGGACAAATTGAAATTTTCTAGATTATCTTAAAATTCTTTTTTCTTGAAAAGTATGGACAAAAATAAAGTTGATAAGAATCTTTTCATTTTCAATTTGTCATGAAAAAGGTATTTTTATCGCTGATTTGAGAAAATATTCTTTCATTTATTCAATTTCTGAGAATATTGAATCGCAGGTTCCAAAAAGACGAGATTACCAAAATGCAAACTTGCTCGAATGGGTTTGCGCTTATTCCTTAAGGTTCGATATACATTTACAGTTTTAGGTTTCTGCCGTTCGAATTTCCAGGGAGGAGATAGTATTATTCCCGAGGCACTCAAAATAAGGCCAAAAAACAGTATTTTCTTTGCTCATTTAAGCGCCGTATGAATTTTGTTGAGTAAAACTTGAACTTGGGTATCTGCCCACGTTCTCGGTGGATCAATAAAACTACAAAAGTATTCATCTATCTTCAAACTAAGGGAGTGGCTTTTGAAGTAAAATAGTGCCACTTTGGAAGGTCGTTCCTGGATTGGTTCGGCCAATCAGAGGCCTTCGATTTGTTTTTTGTGAAAGCAAGATTAATATTCAATTATCCCTAAACTGAAATATATGTTCGTGCTGTGTTCTAGTATTTCATTGAGGCGACGCTGAAAAAACCTGTTTTTGCCTTTTAAAATGCGACCAGTTACTCCCTTAAAGTAGTCTTTTAATATCAAAACTTTCTGCAATGCATTAATTTAAAATTAGTTCGCCCGATAACCTGCGGTTGCAGACTGCTGCCATCGTAGATTAGAAGTTAAAATTTTTTGGATGTAACAAATCCTTATCCAACCGAAGTCATGGTGAAACGTTTCTGATCTCTTTTATGTACACCTTTTCGCCAAAAGTTTTTTAGCAAAAATATATTTTTATTTGACCCTCCTAAACATTTTATTGAAAGAAAAAAAAAAAGAAAAACGGTAATTTGACCCCTTTAGAGTATCACGAACAAATACTGCCGCTTTTTATTTTTTTTCAAAATTATGAGTTTTACTTTCTTTTCGACACTTAAAACTTCTATCATCACGTTTTATGATTAAGGAATATTCTGATTCCACACTTATTAATTTCATGGCAGATAGATAAAATAAACCCATGCTGGATTCAATTAAACCAAGTCATAAATATTTTACGAAGAGTATTAAGTTACATGTAAGTTTTTATATCTAATGAGAACGCTACCGGAGAAATTCTGCCACAAAAAAAATTCAGCTTAAGATTTGGTATCAAACATTTAGAGACAACAATATTCCGGCAGATATTATTCGAGTGAGCGTTCTGATCAGAATATTTCTTGAACTTTTTTCGATGAAATTATAAAACATTTCCAAATTGTGAAAGGGATTTTTGGTTTTTTTGCAAGGGGGCAAACATAATGGTGATTTCATTTATTATTGTGACGTGAAAAATTCAGATAAATTTTGTCTTCGTATTGATAAAATTTCAGATAAAATAGAACATTTTTATAATATTTTGTGGGATGTTATTAAGTTTTCGAGTAGGCAGTTCTTGGAATCGTTAAAATAAAAGAAGGTTGCTAGACACCGTTTTGAGCCAATTGTTCAAGAACCAGCTCAAGGATCCATTCGGCCTTCCTGGATCAGTTTGAACTAGAGCGTTTAACTACTTCTTGTGCATCAGGCGGAAAATCAGCTGGGGAAATTTATACTTGGCTTGGAGAATCAACTCGCGAGATAAAATCCCATATGTATTTGTTTTCATTTCGAAAGGAGGATTGCCAACAATCAACTGTAATTTTATTTTAATTTATTTGGTGAAAAATAAGGATACTTATTTGAAAATATTATTTTGAAAGGTTTTGTTAAACACTTGGGTAACTTTTTTTTAGGTAACCCCACTAGTTTTACAGCATGCCATTCTGCAGGGAATCTACCTAAAAAAGTTACCCTTGTCAAAGTATTTTCATATGTTCATTATAATTGCTTCAAAAAACTGTATGTCTTGAAAATTACAATTACACAAGGGCCAAATCTTTTCATTCAAAGTAGGGATATTTCCATGAAGATAAAATCGTGAAAATTTTAACATAAAATGCGACCAAATGACAGTTGAATTTTACCAAAAAACAAACCAAATTGAAGGTGTTTTTTGGGAAGAATTCATTTTTTCGAAGAGTAAACTTTAATTTTGGCCTTTTGCTTCGAGTTGATTGTTTTAGATTACAAATTTTTTATAAACTTACTTCATATTGCGATGCGCCAAGTGACCAGTGACTCGCTTCGCTTATCATGGCCTTTACCAGCCAAGCATTTCAGGAGCTGATTTTTTTTTTAATTATTTTTATGTTTAACAGAGCGGGATTTTTAGATCAATGGTATTTACAATGGGTTTCGACAGCATTACAAAGATTTTTGTGGCCTGTGAGATCTCGAACCTTTTCCTGTGGACTATATTTTGAAAATTTTGGGATCCTCTAGACATCTGTCTTCAGAAAAAGGTTTTCAACTAAATCGTCATTTAACAATTAAAAATGAATTTTGACCATTAGTTAGACTTATGCGCTACTTTAATTTATAGACTATAATAGAGGAATATGCAGGCGAGTTCGGGAGAAAGGAGTGGATGTGAGAAAATTTACCTCAATAATCAATGTCCCGCAAAACTCTGCCGATCTCTACTTTGAGGCGTATGAACACAACATCCAAATCAGCTAATTTGACATTCATTGTTCTTCCCCAAGCACATTTTCGGGCTTGAGATCACGATGAATAACATTTGTAAATTGTGAATATAAAATCAATCCTTCCGGCGATTTCTCGGATATAACGGAGACGCTTCAGGACTTTAACATTAAATGCCTCTTCCTGAAAATTTGTAAGAAATTTCTGAAGGTAATTTTAGCTTGATATTCGAGAAATGGTTTTTTATGCATTGTACTGCCACTAAAGCTCAATAGAGAAATTTTATCAGGTTGATTTTGACATCCGATCCACCGGGATATAACCGGAGGTATTTTTTGAGTGTGTCGGAGTGACCAAATTTTTGGTCACTCGAGTCCGCACTCGGAGGACCAAAATTTGGTCACTCGAGTCCGCACTGCGGAGTGACTCAAAATAAGACCAATTCCTAGTTGTTCCTTTGGGTTTTTGAAAAAAGTTCAAAATTTTGGTCACTCCCCGAGTGCGGATCGGAGTGACCCAAAATCTTAAAACCTAAATTGTTTTTTTAGAATAGTAAAAAAGTTCAAAAATTTGGTCACTCCTTTACGACAAAAATCCGAATATTTATCTCGGAATTAATTTTCTAGAGTTTAAAATAGTTCAACCTGATTGATACTTTAGTCTCCAATCAAAATACCTAAAAGTTGAGCATTCATTACAAGTCTCTGAAATTTCAGAATTGTATTCTTAATTAGAAGATTTATGGCGATTTGGCGATTAAGAGGTTATACACTATACCAGGCTTGTAAAAGGATGGCTTTCGCGCTGGGCGTTTTCCATCCTTTTTTTGCGTCGGGTTAACGCAAAATGATAGGGAAAAATGGGGATGGGGATAGCGAACATCTAGTGGGACTCCATCCCTTTAAAAACCTGCACTATACAATGGTTGAAACTTAGTGAAATCATCAACTGTCGTTTTTGGGCATGACAGAAGACTGATTAATAATTTAAATTTAAAAATTCAACTGATTTAAGGACACACGAATGTAATATGCGGTCAAATCGATACACATGAATTATATTAAAAAGAAGTAAAAACTTGATCTGATGAATAGAAAGTAGAACTAATTATGAAAGAAAAAGTATTTTTTTTTTATTTGAAACGCAAGGAAAATGGGACGAAAATTCTAGGCGACACATACAAAAAATTTTTTAGATCGAGATGACATTCTACAATGTATCGATAGATTTTAAAAATTTATTAAAATTTAATAACTTATTTCAGTCATGTGATGTCAATTTTGATCATCAGGGAAAATACCTCCAAACTCAAAAGTTATTTGTCATGTTGGATTTAGTTTTTGTGTTTCAAACATAATTTATTATAATAACTCAAGGCAGTTTTTTACGAAATTAATTTACGCAAAACAAAATTTGAAATTCGATATTTTTGAGTTTTTAATATCACCAAATTTTTGAATAGCTTTTTACGAGAAATAAGGTTCAAAAATGATTTCCAGGAGGGAAACTATATTGGGCCCTTTAAAATTCAATGATTTTAGTGGCATGAAAATTACATCCCTTTCAACGCCTACGCGTTTTTGATTGAAAAAAATTGTGTTTTCGAATGTACTAATATCGCGAATTTTCCAATTTCGGCGAAATGTTTTGCACATAAAACTTTCCGACGATATTAGACCTCCTTGTATATTCTTTTTTTATTTTCTTTCGTATCTTTCCGTTTCTGATTAAGGGCCTCGGTGGCATTTTGGCCAATTTTTGCACTTTTCATTATGTTTATGGAACTTTTATTCGAAAAGCTTCTCTAATTCTCAGAAATTCCGAAAAGTCAAGGGGGTTGTTTAAGGCTGAAAGGCTTTTCGAAGGCTCATAACTTTATTCCTGCATGACACTCTTATAAAAATTCAGGAATAGTAGGTCGGAATCTCTGAAAGACATTTTACTTGACTTTTTCCATAGCATGTTCGACCACCGGTGAAATTGGAGTTAACCGCGAGCAAATTTTTTTTTGAAAACCTATTTTTCTTTTTTCGCCTATTTCAAAACGGTGCTTAGAGATCAAAAAATAATTTTGATGAAAAGTTTAATTTTTTTTCTAAGAATCCGCTGTGTTCTTAATCAGACATAGTTGCTAATATTGTTTCCAGCAAACCGTACCCAAGAATCTTTCGTGGCCATTTAAATTTTCTAATTCTCACGTTTCATATTCAAAAATTTTCGATTTCGCGGCACTTTTTTTGTCGATTTACAGCCAACTTTCGGAAATTCCTTAACAACATCTTGCTAACAAAACCTTTTGGGGCTTGTCACATTCCGAAATGACGTTGTTTTGAAATAACCTTAGAATTCAGGCCTTTGCGGTGAAATTTGAAGCAACAAATTAAAAAAAAATTACATATTTTCAAGGAGGAGTAGGCTTTTGCGTGAGGCTCCCAAATACGCTGTTTTGACCACTAACAGGCCAAAATTTTGAAAAAAGGGACGACCGTTTTGGTGTGAGTATTCTATATCTACATTCTAAATTGCCAATATCATAAAAAGTGATGAGAGATGAATGAGGGTAGGCTTTTCTAGTGCTTTTAGGGACGCCTACTAAAAAACCAATCTTTTTGGGCGTAGGTTCCACAGGTTTTTAAGCCTAGGATTTTTTCTGATTTTTGATTTTTTTCAAAAAAATAAGTTTGAATTTGAGATTTTTTGAGAATGGGGAAGTGAAAGGTACCAATTTCGATCTAAATTTTATTGTCACCTTTTCAAATTGTGAATGTAGACACTTTAACTCGAAATATGCCAAAACGATTAAATTTCAATTTTTATTCAAAAAGTTAGAATTTCAACAAAACTAGAATTCAAAAGTCGTTCACTGCGATTTTGAAAAAAACTCAGAAAAAACTGCTTCGCTCGGACTTAATCAGGCTTTTTGCGTGTTGAATTTTGATGCACAAAATTGAAAATTCTATATTTTTCAAGGAGGAGAGCGTTTGCGTGAGGCTCCCAAATACGCTTTTTGACCACGAGGGCAAAATTTTTGAAATTTTCTTCCGCTCGAGGTGCGCATTTATATTTGGAGTTTGAATCGCAAATAACAAGAAAAAGTGATGAGGAATGAAATGAGGAGATAGGTTTTTAGTGCTTTTAGGGACGCCTTACTAAACCATTTTTGAGCGTAGGTTGATGGTTCAATGCTCGATGTACATGGACCTTTCCTTACGATTTGTACTAGTATTTGGAGAAAAAAATATATTCTGAGCCAAGGTTTCTCAGAAACTTGCACTTGAAATGTCGTAAAAAAGAGCCCAAATTATCGATGCAACATCCTTAAGCAGCCGGATGAAATTCTTTTTGAGGTAAAACTGAACTTGGGGTTCTGCCCACAGTTCTCGTGAGTCAATAAAAGCTATAAAAGTCATTCTCTATCTTCAAAACCTCAGGAGGAGTAGCTTTGAAGTGAAATAGTTACCACTTTTAAAGGTCAGTTCCTGATTGGTCGGCCAATCAGAGGGCCTTCGATTTGTTTTTTGTGAAAGCAAGATTAATGTTTATTATCACCTTAAACTGAATACATATGTTCGTGCTGTTTCTAGATACTTCATTTGAGGCGACGCTGAACCCTGGTTTTTTGGCCTTAAAATGCGACCAGTACTCCAGTAATGTGACATTTAACTCGTTAGCCTTTAATTTTACTTCACTGTTTATTTTTAAAATAAATGTCAACTCTTAATTATTGTGTTTACTTTTTCGCAAAATAATTGAGCCGATAAGAGTTTAAAAAAAGATTAGGACATGATAATGAACTCGCGATTTTGAATTGGACTGTTAATGACTCATAGGCTATGTGAGGTCAGGTCCAGAGCTTTATGTTGTTCAGCATAATTAAGTATAATTTTGGTCACTCCGAGTCCAGGACTCGGAAGTGACCAAAATGAAAATCGCCCTATCAAAATGGCTTAGAAACAAATGACAGATGTGCATGGGTCAGCACGGCGAAACAATTTGGTCACTCGAGTACCCCATTTTTTAGTTAAGGTTCGATCACGTGTGGCTTGGATNAAAAAACTACTAATAAAAAATTTTGGTCTTGATTTGGGGAAAATTTTCATAATATTTCTAAAAAAGTCGATAAAAAATGAAAAATTTTTCCATGAAAAACTTTAAAGTGGCTATTTTTTTTACCAACAGATTTGAATAAACAAAACAGAAAAAATTTTGGACGAAAAACAATATTTTTACGATTTTAAAGATGAAAACTCGAACTCAAATCTTTCCTAAAATTGATAAAATGATTTTATCAAGCTGAAACATATTTATATCGGTTCAGCTAACTATAATAAGCATACAAAAATATACTGAATTATTATTTTCGTAAGTTATGACTCTAGTCTGCCGAGTTTATGGCACCCCCTTAAAGCTATCCAAGAACTAAATCAGATGAATCGTAATCAATATCCGAAAATTATACGTTGTTGAAACCCAATTTCTACTTCTTTGAGGCACTTTGGTTGGAAAATGAACATGATTACATTGTTCTATTAGTATAAAGTAAGAAGGGGAATTTTTTGTTTAACATTCCTTTAATTATCAAACTGTAGCCGGTGAAAATTTTACTGTAACTTTTTGTAAATAGTACTTTTTGAGCTCGAAAAGGGATCATGATCTATTTTTCAAGCCTTCTCTCATCAATTTTACAGTTTTCACTGTGTTCTCTTAATTTTATGTAATTTTTTGATGCAGACTGTTATCATTATTGATCCCTTAGATGTCACATTTACTGAGCAAGTGACCTTTTAACCTCCTCACACCCGTTGACATCTAAGCAAAAAAACAATTCGGGAGCCAAACGGCGCAGAAAAATAACATCTTCACAGACCTACAATTCAAATATGTCATAGAGTTGAAAATTTATTTCCAAAAATATTGTTGAAAATTTTATACGATTAGCCGTTCGAAAGTTATTTTTCTACTTTTTTTAGGATTATCCGCCAAAATCGTTAAAAAAATTAATTTTGTGAAATGATACTATCAATATAAAAATTTCTGAGGAAGCCAGTTTTTTCACAAAGTGATTTTATGAAACTCAAAAAATGAAAAAAATTTTTCAAAAAATATGTTTCGTAAGACTTGAACGGCAATTTAACCCCAATAAACCGACAAAGACAAATCGATTCAACTGTAAAACATAAGGTTACTGATCTGACTGTTCAGCTGCAATTAGCAATATTTTTCAACATTTTCCTGCATATATTTTGACCGCCGGCATAATCGAATTAATTGTTTGCGATTCGAAATCATATTTTAAATCTGAACAGCATAAAAGCTAGATTCACCTGTAATTTGTAACTTATTTGTCATTTGTAAAAAATTAGTTTATCACAACATAACAAGGTGAGCTGAACCTCTTTTTTCTTCGCATTATCTAGTTCACAAACTTCGAAATTTAAAAATGTTCACTTTATTCACTTAAGTCTCGTATCCTTGATCTCAATCAGTGACACAATAAGTAAATTGATATCTTTTCCAGTTTTCCCGTGATAAGCACTCAATAGTGCCTTCAAATAGGCGTTTGGTGTGAGCAGTTCTCGTTTCTGGGTGTGAGGAGGTTAAGCGTACAGCGACTGTTTGTTGGTACAATGCATTTAATATATAAATTTCAAAGGGGGGAAAATGGTAGTCGGAAAGTGTCCATAAAGTTTTACAGAAATAATACTTGCGTAAGCAGTGTATCCAAGTACTACCAAAAAATAGTATCTGAAAAACTACTTACTTGAAAAAATTAAGATTTCTTAACGGAAAATGGGAAAACCGACAAATGTACGCGAATAAACGCGTAAGGTCCTCACCACTTAAAAAGTTGGCTAGCCGATCAGCGACTCAAAAACATAATTAAGTTTGCAAACTTTAGCTGACCCTTTATTTTGAATTTTTTTATATGTAAAATCCACATTTCCAAGAGTATTAAGTTAAAGTTTGTTCTATTATCACGCGATAAATCCATTTTTCTAAACTTTTTATTTGATTTTACTCATTAAGATTTCTGATAATTTTATATGATTGACACTGCCGTATTTCCGGTCCAGTTGCATAGTGTTTGCACTATGTGAGCTTCCGTTCTGAATATTGATAAAATTCGGAAAGGATATTAAAAAACTTTTGACAAGTATCCATCTGTTATTTAATGTTGAGTGAACGAGCCAACATTTTAGGAAAAAAATATGGTTACTTGGAAACTAAGCGGTGAATTTCCGGTGTGAGAAGTTCAGATCTTCATTTTAATAACGGCATTTGAATATTTTACGGTATTATAGTTAGAAGTGTGCGAATAGAAAAAAGTAATTCGTCGAGAATTTGGAAGTTTACCTACTCACGCCAGCCTACGTAGATTTTATATCCTTCATTGACTCACCAAGTAGAACGCGACCAATTAAAAACTTTTCAGCAAATTATAACCCAATAAAAAACTATGCACATATATGAATAGTTTTTCCAGAAAACCCAAAGTCTATTTCACAATGTTTCCATAGTGGGTATGCAACGTTGCACTTTATGCGCCTATGGAGGTTTAAAAACTCCCTAAATTGCTTGCAAAACAATCAAAGAATTCGAAAAATGTCTAAAAACAATTGGAGATTTTTTTATTTCAAATTTGTTTTTCGGACGTTTGCATGCATGGTTTTTTCTTCGCTTTCAAGTCTGGAATTTTACCTGTTGAAATTCAACAGTCTAGCAACTGTTAAATTAGACTAATTAACTAGACTAAATTACTGTTAAAAACGTATAT
>SCLH01000987.1:104388-143166 GCA_004367855.1 Oikopleura vanhoeffeni | reverse complement strand
CAGCAATTTACATTCAGAACCCCCTTAATGAACTAATCAGAATCGAAGATTTCTGTACCGGGAACTGATTTCCTGAATTCACTGATTCCGATTGCACACTTAGAAAAACTAGGTTTTCATCCAATTTTTTTAAATGCTCAACTTCTAAAAACGTAAATTATTCGAAAATCATTGTTATTTAATAAGACCTAGGGGGCTAAACCTGGTTGCTAATTGAATATGTTTTTATGATGTGAAGGCTAAAACTGATGGTCAGATTTTAGTTGAGGCTCGGCTTTGAAAAAAAGACCCTCAAGGTCGTATCATTTGGGCACCGATATATTTAAAAACCTTTTTAATGAAATTCCACAAACTTTTACAAAATTTAAACATTTATTTCCCACCTTTTAAGGTCATTTCCACTCGATAAAGACAATATAATGCGGTTATGTCCTTACAATTGCAGGTGAAAATATAGTGTTTGTGTCAAAAGGTGTTAAAAATGTTGTAGGGGGTGTAATGCGGCTTAATTTCGCGGGCACTTACTTTGGCACGCGGAAGGAGTGTTAAAATTTTTGAAAAGTTTTTGATAAGAAAGGAATTACATAGGGTAACAAACTTTTAGACTTTAAGACGGTCCAGCGGGTTTTAAAATGAATTATAAGTGGAATTAAGACAATTAGAATGTATTTTCAATGCAACATATAAATAAAATAAAGACATTTGTTAGGAATTGGTCACATAAAGGCAGGCTTTTGCCTGAGCCACTTAAGGGGGTAGAGCAGGCTTGTAAAGGGATGCATCCCTATCCCCATTCCCATTTTATCTCCAATGAGATGCATCCCATCCCTTTTTATCCTCATCTATCCCCAAAAAAGGGATGCATTTTTCGCGAAAGCGGGTTTCCATAAATCGTAAGTTAGTGTACCAAGACTTCTTCTCAGATTTGGAATAGCTGGTCTGAAACTCTGATATGGGTCTGAAAAAATATGAGTTTTAATTTTCCGACCCTAAAAATCTTTTTTAAGGGGTAGTCGTCGCAAAAGATTTCGCTTAAAAGTTGAGACTATAACTAAATCGGCCAAAAAAATGACAATGAGCTTGGTCTAAGATTTTTTGATTACAATTTAACCGCTAGAGGGCCTCAAAGACGAAATCTTAAAAACCTATCTCCTCCTTAAATACAAAATAAGATCAACCCAATTTTTGGCTATGGCTGCAGTACGAAAATATCTAACTTTAATTCGAGGATGAAAAATTTTACTGAAGATACAGTAGATTACCCTCAAAATTAAGATTGTAACGCTTAACACACGGGATGTATATGCAGGAATCCAAATTAGTGCTTGATTTATGCTCTACAATATGTTTTGTAATTAAGGCTTCCAAATTATGGAATTGTTCATCTGCTTCTAGAATTTATTTTATTTTGTATTGCGGGAAAATTTTCCTTTTATAGAGTATGAGTCATTAATGCTGGCAATTTGGACCCGGGGATGACCATCAAAAATTCTCTCTTGTTTTTTTATTAAACTAGAGGTCTCAAACTCCTGCTAGCGAGGTTTGGCGGAATTCGGTGATAAAAATGCCTTCGGCTTTTGATTTAAATTTGATATAGCTTAATTTTATAAATAATCTATATGTGAGTCATATATTGAAATGCATGTTATCTTGAGAAATTTATTGGCATAACATCTAATTTTGATTTAATATCAATTGGTAGGCATTTGCGAAGAGTTTACGGCATTTTCGTATTAAATCTACGAGTTTTTTTTAAAGATTGACTTCTAACCAATCAGAAGGCCGGATTATTAAATTCTTTAAAATTTATAAAAAACTCAAATATTGAAAATCATCCTTCCGAATTAAAGTTAGATATTTCGTACTGTCAGCTATAGACGAAAAAATTGGGTTGATCCTATTTGTATTTAAGGAGAGATAGGTTTTTAAGATTTTGGTCTTTGAGGCCCTCTAGCGGCTAAATTGTAATCAAAAAATCTTAGACCAGCTCATGCTGTCATTTTTTTGCCTATTTAGTATAGTCTCAACTTTTTAGCAGCGAAATCTATTTGCGACGACTACCCCCTTAATTACTCTTGTTGCCACAGGTCGATTAAATCTTGAATTTTACTTTTTTTTTCCAAAAATAATTTGTGGCAATACTAGAGTTTTTTTCATTTTTTGAAGTTTTTAAGAAAATACTCGTGCGAAACAAATATTCTTTGTATAGGACAAAACAGACTTTGTCCTTATAAACTTGAAAGTTTTATAAAAATCATCAACTAAAATAATTGATAAGCACAAGGACAGTTAATTTCCATCAATTTCCGTTTTTTTACAAATGACTGTCCGTTATATATGCCACATCTTATCTAGATTTTGTAATTTTATAATATATTGATGCCCATAACCCCCTTAAATTAATCGAAAATTTCATTTGAATTAGGAATAAAAAGGGATAAAATGGGGATAAAGTGGGGATGGCGTGGGGATAAAAAGAGATGGCTTTAGGGATAAGTAGGGATAAATGGGGATGGCCCATCCCTGGAAAATCCATCCCCACCCATCCCCAAGGGATGCGTCCCTATCTATCCCATTCCTTTTACAAGCCTGGGGTAGTCGAAATTTTGAAAATTTTCGAGAAAATTCAGGTTTTTGATTGATAAAAAATCGACTTTCTTTAAATGAAAAACTAGGGCTACAAGCGTGTTTTTAAAAATTGTGGGATTTCAACAGAAAAAAAAATATTTTTTTTCGTTCAGTATTCCAGGAGATATGACCACTTAGAATAACACAAAATGTCGATTTTTAGATAAAATCACATCATTTTGGCAAAAAATTAAGAAACATTTTATTTCGGCAGTGCTTAAATTATACTCAAACGATAGTTATTTTAAAGGCGCACATTTTCGATGTAAAAAAAACCCAGAAAAATTGTGGCAAAAATAGTGAGGGTCAATACAAAAGCCAAAAAATGTCAGTTTTTTAAGAAAAACACGTAATTTCGGCAAAAAATATCTTAAAAATGTGGTGAAATTCCACTTTAAGGGGGTGGGTGTCGCTTTTTGGTACCTTTCAATCACGCCTCAGATCAAATCTAGGGCAATTGTAAAAAATCTGAGGATACTCGTTTGTAGATCTAGCCTTCGTCTAACGATTACACATCTCAAAGTCAACCTTGTTACATCACACCACCAGGTGGTGAGTCTATTCTAGAGCACTAAACGTTTTTTTTNTGGCTTACAGCTAATCAAAATTTTTAACCAATCAGCGTCAAATTCGATAATTAGGTTTAACATTTTTGTTTAAAAATAATTGAAATTTCTAGAATTCGATTAAGACATTTCCGATAATTTTAATGTCATGCATCGTTTTCGGTGGGTCATATTCACCAATAAAAAATGTTCATATCATGGTGGAAAACCGGTTTCATGCGAGTAAAAGCAAAAAAATATTCGAATTTTGAAAATTCAAGATTTTGTTCTAAATTGTTTTGAAAAAAATAATTGCCACCATGAGATTCCTTGGGTCAACTTTAGTCATAACCGATATTAATGTATCATAAATTAATTCTATAAAGGACTCAAAAAAAACCGACACCCACCCCCTTAAGGGTAGCTTTTTTAGAGACGCACATATCACTCAAAAAATTAAATCAAAAATATTCATGAATAAATAGATATGGCTCATACAAATATGAAAAAATCTAACTTTTTTTAGAAAATCGTGTTATTTTGGCAAAACTGCTAAAAATCGTCTTACGGCGGGGCTAAAATTATACTTCAATGAATATTATTTTTAAGGCGCACATATAACGTGTCAAGTTTTTGACATGAAATGCTAAGAAAATTCTTACGAAAGCGCTTAAATCATGCTTAACCGAAAGGTATTGTTGAGGGACAAATGAAAAACGCGTAGGCGTTCGAAATGACGTCTTATGTACCGTAGACTCAGTGGAGATAGGTCCGAGCGTGGGCCTCGATCTTTCCTTCGTTTTTCGTTCATTAAACATGTGATTATAGTTAGCCAACCACCAACTGGCTTAACAATTTTTGAATAATGCATTTAAAAATGGGGGGGGAACCAAATCAATATTATTTAATATTGATACGGGAGAACCAATAGAATCGGGCCAATTGGGAGCGTGGGAGTCTTGGAACAATTTTTTTCATTTGCACGTAGGTCCAAGGTTTATCTAAAAATTGGAGCTAAATAAACAGCCTATTTCAGAATTAGCTGTTTTTTTGTGAAGACTAAACACATAATTTCAAGTTTTCTGAGTAAATTTTTTTTTAAAAGAAGTGGGAAAAACCTAAAACTGACCTTTTTTATCTTAAAAATTGTCATAAAAAAAGAGAAAAATAAGGTTTACTCGAAAACTAACAAGAAAAAAGCTTTTTCGAGAAGATTTTCAATACCTATTTCCTCTTTCAATTTCTGCAGAATTTGAATCTTTATTCGCAAATTTCAAGATATTGACAACCGGAAATCCGAAAAACTAGAAGTCGAAAATTCATCACAAATGTCAAAATTTGCTCCCATCAACCCCTTATTAATTTATGCTAACTCCAAGCATTTCATATTTTTCAACTTTTTTACCAAAATAAAGGGAATACAGGTTTATTCTGAGCAACATAAATATTTGTTTCTTTCTGTCTAAAAATGATCATTGAACCAGAAATACTGCTTTTACCACCTGCAGATACATGTCTTTTGTTATCACACCTATTGCCGTTGTGTATTTCGGTTTTAGAAAATCTAAAATACTCGCTTGAGGGTTAAACAATATTTTAGAACAAATTTGTTATAAACATGAAATAAATGTTTGGAAATGTTTCAAATACACAATATCTGGACTTCAAAATAAATTTTGAACATAGATGGCGAGCCTTTGCTTCCGGTGTTTACCAAAAAATATAACAATAAAAAATTCATTACCAAATGCCATTGAAAGAAAAATATCCGAAAAATTTTTGAGACGCCTTAGGATAAAAAAAATGATTTTTGAAATAAAATTGAACATTATTAAAGATATAGTTCTGTGTTAAACACCGCCAGTGAGGGCAATAGGCATGTGGAAATTTTTTTTTGGGAAATTTTGTCTTTTTCCATCCCTCTTCCCTTCCCCGGATCCGTATAACTGATTCCCGGTTTTCAATTTGAAACAAAAAATGGTATGCGCCGAGCGAGGCGCTGAGTGACGGCTGGTTAGGGTGGCGCTCACTTTAAAAGCTCACTTATTACAGGTGAAATGAGGAAACTTTGCGGGGTATCGTATCCGTTTGGCATGGTAGGAGATTGTTAAAACAGACAGAATATTGTCAGATGGCTAACCTAAATTTTCATAAACAAATTAACGAAAAAACATATGATGGCCCTGAGAGCCCAAATTTTTGAATATAAGGTTCAAAAAATTAAAAGGGGAACACAAAAAACTTTCTTGTATGGTCCTGATAATATGTGGAGCCTAATATACTTATATTGCCGATACGACAATTTCAGGGGAACTTTTCAAACTCCAATTCTCGAAACATTACACATGGACAAAGAAATAATAGTAGATTGTGGCACACTAGAGAAAGACAATGGCCTGCCGTTTTGGTCATACTAGACCAAAGTATGATTTCAAATAAAGATGAAATCATGACTCAGGCAACTGTAATGAATGCGGCTGATATTATCGACAGTATTATTGACAGTAACTTTAATTTAATACTTAAAATTATTAAAATTTAAGGTGTTGCCTATTGCCCACAGAGAAAAGTTTAAAGTAATAAATTCAAGAAAAAATTTTAAGAGTTCGCAAATAAGCCTTATATTTTAGAGAAAACGAAAAAAGATCAAGCTATGTACCACGCAAGAGACCCCCTTCCCCTAGCTGTCGATCCCCTCCTTTCCCGCTTGAAAATCGATCCCTTCCCTTCCCAGGGATGGACCGAAAAGGGGAAGGCTTGTGTTTTCTTGAATTTTTAAGAACTATTTAACCTTGCAACCATGAATTATCGACCAAATTTAAGACCAGAAATTTTGGCCTAGATTAAATCGACCCCATGAAGTACAAAATAATGGAAGCCCAGATTATCTATATGTGAAACTCATTACCATTGACTGTGGAAACATTTTTGAAAAACAAGAATTTACCATTGTGGAAATATTTTTGAAAACAAGTCATGTTGAGAAAAATAACTCTGTTTTGATGCTTATTTGCTCAAATTTGTGAGTTCCGACTGCATATAATTGTTCTCGGTTCACATGTAAATATAAAAACATATGAATCTTGATAGGCCAATCTTTTCATTATTTTTTATTAACATTATTACTAAAATGTCAAATGAATCTGTAATGAGACTACTGCTGCAAATTTTTAACCTCCGTAGACTTACACTTTAATTGAAGTAAGAATTTGGCGCCGCGTAAATCTTTATATGATAGTATTCATATCTAGCAGGTATATAGTCCCGTCATAACAGAATTCCATAGAATAAAATGTCTTGGCCCTTAGCTCATTTTGTTGCACAAATGAGTACAGAATCAGTTAATTTTCCTGCAAATAGAATATAATTAACGTGCTATTATGTGAGTTTACATATTAAAAATTATTTTTAAAAATAATTCGAAGCTTTATTGCCCTTAAACATAGTCATTCCCCTTCATCCCCAGCCTTCAATTTTCATCCTTCCCTTCGCCTTGGCCCCTCTGAATTCCGTTCTCCTCCCGGATGGATCCTCCTCTTTTCTTCCTCGTCCCTTTTTCCTAGGCCTGCCAAGACAATCACTAAGACAACATTGCTGGGATTGCGAACACGAGCTAGAGTATTCCTCATTTTTCAAGATCCACTAGGATATGTTCTTTTTTCCTTTTTTTCGCAGAGACAGAAACTTCTGTCACAGAAGTGCTAAGAATTAAATGAAAAACAAAATAAATACATGCTAATAAGTTTTGCAAATTCTAGACATTGTCTATTTTATGGCTTTCTGTGTATTTTTAAGAAAACAAACTTTATATGTTAAATATTGCTTGATAAATAAGTTATCATAAATTATCATTGATAATGAATAAACGAAAACGTTCGCAACAATAAAAATGAAAAATATACATGTATAAACATTTTATTGATTTAAGAACACTAATTCTTAAAAACGTTGAAAACCTTTTAAAATTTTTTTGTATATCCTCGAAGTGCCGGACATTTATCGGATGATTTTGCAGAATGAAATTAAATTTAATCAGCCTCATTAGTCGTGTGGCTCAGTTATCGACCAGAAACCCCGCGTTGATTTTTGCAAACAACATCATTTTGTTCGTCCTGGAAAACAGGGACATACTAGCAAGATTGATGGTGATTTTTAAAGCGCAATAGGAAGCAAATCACTCAGGTTTTGGGTCATTGACCAGTTCTTTTTTTTGGGTTATGTTGTAGCAGGTTTATCGTTGATTGATGAAGAAACGGGATATGATTTTTAAAAAGAAACTCTTGCTATTTTTTCCGGTTTTTAGGAATGCGATTTTTTGATCATGCCTACCATTGTGTTAAATTTATCGCAGAGTTCTTATATTGAGTACAAACTTTTGCTTCAAAGATTTAACTTTGATGACACCTTGGTTGTATAATAATAAACATTGTAAATTTGAGTATTCGGGGTCAGAAATATGGTCGATAGAAGTACAATTTTTTAAGTTACCAAAATATCACCATTTCAACAGGAGCACTTCTTCAAAACTATTTAATCTCAATTTTTATTTTCGATAAACTACTCCAGTTAATTCATTGCTTTAATTCATTTCTGTCGCCTTATAAATTGAAAATTGATTTTTTTACGAGAATGAAAATTTTCTCTTCAAACCATTTCTCGGCAGAATTCGAATAAAATTTCAAACTAAGAGCGGAAAGTCAGCTTGAATATTAACTGAAAAACAGCATCAGACAAATTTATTATAATTGCACAAGACCTAGAAGAGTTATTGAAACACAAAAATTTTAAATGGCATGCAAGTATTAACAACATTTTAAAAAAATGGTTAAAACATTTAGTTAATATCGTTGGTTTAAGAGTAATCGCTAAGCTAAACCTACAACCTCGTGAAATTGTCCGGCATAATTGTTTCAGCCTGAGTTTATTGGCAAACTAGCGGCAAAAAGTCCTTATCATAACTCGTAAGCCAAATCTGTTTTAACACCTCGTTTTTTCAATGAGGTGAACTATAAACAAAGATTTCTAACTCTTTTATGTTCACTGTCCATAAATCTTTGAAAATAAAGTTCTATCATTATCGAAAAAAATAGGCTTATTTTTATCCACAACCCTGATCTGGGAAACCATTATTTTGAGGAAAACATATGGCTTTCCATTTTTTTTCACAAATGACGCTGATTGGTTTATTTGCATACGCAAACCGAACGCAGAATATGGTTCTCCTTAGGACTGTATGAAGAATCTATAAAAAATCTTACATATTTTTTATTAAATAAAAACATACATGTATATTGAATAACTACGGAAGCACAAAATGTACAATCAAATAATAGTTAATTAATTCTAACACATTGTGATCAAAGTTTCTAACAAAATGCATTGTCAAACACAGTAAGTAATTCAGCTTTATCTTTTCATGATGACGAATTTCAGCTGCAGAATCGTGACTGTGTTTATATTTGATTTTGTTCCGGTTAACCACGGTTGACATTTATATAACCCAGAAAAAACGTCCAAATTTCACCTTATTTAGTCGATAATCGGCCGCCAAAGTAAATTTGAAAAAGTCCTTTCGAACGATTTGAATAATATTAAACATTTCCTGTCCTCTATTTGCTCAAGTATTTCATGGAATTACTGGGGGTGGAATTTTTCAATAGATGTCTTAATACACATTTTTAAACACAAAACTAATACTTTCTGATAGATGAAACGATTGACAAATAAGCTCGGAAGTGGGCTTAAGAAAAAGGTTTATGGACAAATATAATCGGGACAAAAGTAAAGCGTTTTTAAATGATTGATGCGCAAACATTTTCACTTTAATCGTCCTATACATTGGTTGACGGCAATAGTTTGCAATGGTTTGCCAAAAGTTTTGTCAATTTCAATAATTCTTAAAAATAAGCTCAAAAATGTTGCCTATTGACATCACTGATGCCTATTGCGTCGGTTGCCTATTGCCGTCGTATATCCTTTTACCAACCTAAGTCCATCTTAAAAATGCTTGCTATCTCTATAGCGCGAGTTCGAATCCCACTTATGTTGTCTTAGTGAGTGAATTATCTTTTAATCAGCTCTCTCACGGGTAAGTTAGGGATGGCTAAAACTTTTGTTTGGCTAAACATATTTAAATCACGTCCAAAATATCACGTCTAACACCAATAGAAACTATTTGTTAAAGTTGTCAGCTACTGCTTAAAAATGTAAACCCGTTTTTAAAATTTTCTATGTTTAAGCTTAAAATTTTTCTTTAAATTTTTTTCAAGAAAATCAAAAATCTCAAGCTTAAACATTGGCAATTTGATACACGGTTTTTCATTTTTCAGCAGTAGCTGACAACTTTAAAATTAATTCTTTTTTTGGTCGAGATATATTATGTAATCATTTTTTGCTAATAAAAACTATAGTCTGATAAGCTTTCGGTTTAATATAACCATTTTCAAATCACTGTTTTTTCGTGTGAGAGAAAGTGAAGAGAATTGTTTTTTCGCAGTTTGCATAAAGTAATTTGGCAATAGTAGGCCTCGAATTGCCAAATTACAGTTAACCCCAAATACAGTATATATTTTCACCTGTGATTGTTCGGAAAACTATATATCGGCCATACCAAAAAACTTCTAAAAAAACGTATTCAAGAGCATAGAACATGTGAAGCGTCACATATTTTTGAACATATAAATACCTGTGCCGAGTACAACTTATCACTACAAAATAGATATCCGAATATCGTTCCGAGCGACTCACAAAAAAGGACTCACATTTATGAGCAAATTGCATTTGAAGGACTTATGATAACCCAACTTCAACCCACCCTTAACAAACAACTAAAATTTTAAAAATCTAACTTAATTTGCAGCTGTATTACACGTGTTAATGACGTGTTTGAACATTATTAATAGTAGGCAGCCTACTGTAGGCTTTTAATTTGGCAATTCGAGGCCTACTATTGCCAAATTACTTTATGCAAACTGCGAAAAAAAATTCTCTTCACTTTCTCTCACACGAAAAAACAGTGATTTGAAAATGGTTATAATAAACCGAAAGATTATCAGACTATAGTTTTTATTAGCAAAAAATGATAACTTTAAAATTGTACTGAACAAAATATTTTTTCAAATTATGGTGGTTCCTACATTTTCTGCAGTTGTTTTGTCATCAAAATGCAACAAATCAATATTTTATGTTTTGAAAGCACAAAAATAACAACAAAAAAAATTTTGGAATTTTTTTTTCAAAGTATTTTTCTTAAAATTATGTTAAATAATAATTTTTGTGTCAATTTGATCGCTTATGTGTCAAGGAGTGTATGCATTCAAAAAGGTTTGGCACATTTTTTACGCAAGCTGATGGCTAGTTTTACAAACTGGCTAATCTGAATAATATCCTTGAAGCCTTGTTTGGCTAATGTGTCATCGGGAATATGTCAAATTAGGAACAACCATACCCACATTTAAGCATACTATATGATTCAAATAGATTGTCCCAGTGAAAACGGGTCTATGAGCTGATTGGATCGTCAAATAATCGATATTCAGTGTCGAAGTGTAAAAGGGTCGAAGCTTTTTACTGGGACAAAAAAGTAAAAAAGTAGATAAAATTGTTCCCGATAAAAAATTTGTGTGGTTTTTACAAAATGGTTTACAAGGCATTGAAATCACCGTGAGATTTAACAGTGATTAAATTTCTGCGGGGGCAAAACAAAATAGACGAATTTAATCGTCATAAACGTAACTACGTATTTTTCCATTACTGTCGGGCAAACATTTTGACTTGAATCGTCAATTCAAAGCTGAAATTGAAGGATATATGAGCATATTTTTAACTCTGAGTTTGAAATGTAAACACTGCTGATAACATCACTTGAGCTTGATTCTGAGCGGTTAGCCACTCCTTTATGTGTTCTTTCGTTGAGATTTTGATTTCCTGATTGTGTCATTTTTTGACTGCAAAATGCAAATAAATTTTACTTCAAGCTACTTGCAATATTCAGCAATGTTGTTTTTAATCTATGAATTCTTTACGCATTTAATGCTAGATAAGTTGCCCCCAACGAAGTTTTTTGTTTGGAGCTTCCAAGGGTTAAGGCTGTGCATTTTAATGGTGGATTTTTTTTCGAAATATTCTTCTTGCATGAAATTTACCGTTGATAACAAATATAAAAACTATTTTTATTTCAGCTTAATAATGATTTGAAAACTCAGTTTTTAACGAGTTTATTCCAAAATTTTCGGACCGAAAACATCAACAATTTTTTCCGTTTTGATTATGTTTAACGAGAAAATTTTTAGTTTTATGCATATTTTGTTAAGTAAGATACGATGCATTTTGACTTCTAATCACAAAAAATGTCAATTGTCTTGATAATTGACTGAAGTTTTACATGGGAGTCTCCCATTGGGAGATCATTTGAAGGATTTTTTTTAATTATTTCGTTAGTTACCGTTTCGTAGCCAAACTTTCGTTATCCGCGATCCCGCGCGAGTTACCTGTGAACTGTAGTGCAAACCACTGTATTTTGTTCAAGTGTACTCGATCTTTTTTTTCAATTTGTAACCTACCAACAAATCCATTTCTGCATGAATCGCTAAGAATATTTTTCCCATAGTCAAAAGAACACAAACTGATCCATGAACAAAAATGAACCTGAGTGATCAAACCAAAATGACAAAAACAATGCCCTGAAGCTTATCATTACCCTTTGTACCCTAATATTTTAGATTAACTCCGAGAATGCTATTTTGATTCTTTTTTTTCGTGTATTTTTTACAAAATGAAACTGTTGAGGTATTTTTTGTGTTTTATTAACAGATGTGAATATAAGGGGGGGTTAGTTTCAAACAAATATTTGTGTTGTTGTTTATCGGCTGTAAATATGTGCAACAAGGCTGTCCATGATCAAAATATTTTCTCTCGAAATTCCTTTAAAAAGTTGACCAAATTCAGATTAACGCAGATTTGCTGTTTAGCGTCAAATCAGTGATAATGCCGTTTTTTGTAAAATTTTCTAAAAAATTGGTGATCGTGGTTTTGTGAGACCGTAGACAGTCTATGTACAACGTCAGGAATGAAGAGTGAAGGTTAGGCACAAAAGGCAAAAATTTAAGAAATTAATTGAAGTAATTTTTCATGATATTTTTTTTATTTTGAATGTGAAACGATTTTAGAAATTTAAAGCATCAACCCTTTAATTGAGGAAATACAGGCCGGCTCAAATGTTCCGTAATTGCAAAATTAATCATTTTAGATTATTTGAAATGAGGACCAAGTACAGTCTTTCACTTTAAAAAAGCCCAGAATAGTCCGAAAATCGACCGATAAAATTCCAAAATGAGTCGACTGGGCAAACAAATTACGACCATTCAAGTCACGTCCTGTAGGGTTGTTAGAAATACGGAAACCAATTCAAAAATTTTAATTTCATGAAAGATATCAGTCTGAAAATGCCACTTTTTATGCACAAACACTAAGCTCAGCATAGTCAGTTTTTTCTCCTTCTACTGATTCTCCTCGGCCAGAGTCTGCGGTGATTGACCCAATTTCAGAATATTCATGTCCAAATTCCATTTTTCTCGAATTTTGATTTGGTAAATATGGACTAAAAGTATTCGCCGTATGATGAACAGGCATAGTTGGTGGTGGCGGCGAAAAAGATGTGCGTCCTTGAGAAAAGTGTTTTTTCTCAAAAATATCTCCACTGCGATTGGTTCGGATTCCGTACGATTTTGGATGAACCCCGTGATCAAGCAGCTGATGGTTTGCATGGATAATATGTGCAGGGTGTCTAACAGACATTGTACTTGGACCAAATGAATCGTGGCGATTTGGTATGAGACTGAACCAAGTTCCATCGCGTAAAGTTGAAGAAGAATTGTAAGAGGCTGTAGATCTTGATCTGGCCGATTTGTCTCCTCTGAATCGTTTTCTGGTGATAAATACAAAAATGACTAGAAATATGAGAAATAAGACCCCTCCAACGACACATCCCGCTAGAGTTAACCATGGTGGAAATTCAAGAAAAGTTTTGATTTCTTCAGTTTCTACTGGGGCCATTTCGATTGGCTGCAATTGAGTGATTTCTGCCGTCCACGTGATCTCTGCAAGTTCTAGAATTCCTGAAAAATCGAATTCAATGGTCATCTGATCGACGACTCTGGCGACTAAAAGTGGCACTATTCGTGGACCAACGGATTTGATACTACATCCTAGATTATACATCCATCTGTTTTCATCGTTGACAATTGTGATTTTTTGCACACAAGAATTGGAGCGAGCAGAAATGTGAAAAATTAACTCGGAGATATTTACTGGCTTTGCCCATTTGAAGTCGATGACTAGTTTTTCTTCGGTATTTTTTTTAAATTTGAGATATTCATCCACATTTCCGTCGTTTAATCTGCCAATTCCGGTAAGTTTTTGATCCAAACCGACTTCTGGAGTTTCGGCCAAAGGCCCTTGAGATAGTGTATATTGGGCCAAACCGTCTTTTCGGTAGCAACCGTATAATTCTGTTCGCATACAAATTGGCATACCTTGTTCTGTTCTTGGAATCAACCGGATAAATTTACCGGTTAATACTGGTTCAATTCTGATATCAGTGTCATTCAAATTAAGTCGAAAAAGTGTTGGATGCTCGACCCAATTTTGACCATCCATTGAAATGTTAACTTTGAGACGTTCGACGCGCTCATCGCCATTGTGACGTCCCTGAATCGCAATTTGCGAAATTGTTGCCATTTCGAGGAGCTCAATCTAAACGGAAAAATTGAGGCTTTGAAATATAATGCCAAAATTGGGGATTTAGCTAATTTTCGCAGAAAAAAATCGGAAATTATAAAAATAACTTCGACAAAATTAGAAACTTTTAATCCATAATTGATTTAGACAATTTATTAAAAAAAAAGTAAATCAGTATCCGTGAAATAAGCAATTTGATCAGTTTGATACGCAAATTATTTATTTATTATTATTTTTCATTGAGAAATTTAAATTTTAGGTAATTTAACATGAAGTTTAGGACCTAGTAGGTCCGACCTACATACAGGGGGGCAAATATCGCCAAAATTTCTTTGGCAACAAATTTCGGCGATATTCGCACTGGAAGTATTTTAGCTAAAAATCGTGAAATTGCGTAGGTTTTTTTCGGCAAATCCGGCGATATCGCCCCCCCCCCAGATTACGCTGAAAATTTGGGGTAAATTAAATTGACGAAAAAAATTACACGTTTTCAAGATTCGGCTTTTAGCGCCCTCTTGTGGGTGAATCTGCAATCACCGAGGTGTAGACCACGACCATTTTTATTTGTGGCTTATTTACTAAATTTTTCAATTTCCAGCAAAATATATTTGTGAATGATAATACCTTAAGGGGGTCGGTGCATTTTGACAGATACGGATATGGGCTCTTGATGAAAAACTTTTTATTGGGTTTATATATTCTTCTCAATATACCATCAAAGTAATGTTTCATAATCAAAGCAACTTTTGTAACTACAGAATTTTTGAATGATTGTTTTTTAAGAAAATTTTAAGTTCGAATTAAACTTTTTGAATTCGACAAATTATGAGAAATTTTTGAAATTGAGAAATTATGAGAAGTTCCGAATATTATAAAAACGCCTTATTTTTTGTTTCAATTTTTTTTTCAATATTTGTTTCAAATCAACGAAACCACTCTTCAAAATGGCCACTTTAACTTTTCGCGTAGGTGACAACATATTTTTATATGCTATTTGAAAAATCATATGACATGGTTTTGTGATTTTTGGTCAAAAATATTTGGAAATATTTCGAAAATTTTCCTCATTTCTTGTTCATAAATTTTGTCATCTTTTACTTTATTCAAATATGTCCTCGTTTTGTTTNTTCGCTCTTGTTTATACTCTGAATCATAATTTTTGAAACGAAAGTACGGTTTGGCAGAAATCCATCGAAGCCCTCTTTTATCCAGAATTAAATTTTTTTTATTTCACCGAAACTTGCCAAATTGGTAAGCCGACCCATCCACCGTTTAAAATTTATTTCATTCAACTTTTTTTTTTCGATGTGTCAAAATTTCGGTTTTTTTCGTCCTTTTTCAAAATTTTAAGTTTCCGATTTTGACGTAGAAATTGTATATAAACAAATTAAATAAATTTTAAACGGTGGATGGGTCGGTTTTAACGATTCCTAATTAATAAAAATAAAATTTTACCTTAATTTAGACACCTTCGATAGCTAACGCGCATTTTTTGAGTGTTTTTCCAAAAGACGATTTATAAAGTAAAAAAAAACGATCTGAAAAAAAATCAGATTATACGAAGTAAGCTCAAAAGTGGCAACTTTCGTTCGAAAATGTTTTTATCCGAAAATTTAGAAGTGGCAAAAAGTTTCCCATCAAGAGAAAAAAAATTGAAAAAGTGCAAATCAGTCAAAATGCACCGACCCCCTTAATTAATAACTGAAAAAATTTCAGCACACAAAAAATGGTCATGATGACCAGTTCATCTTTATAATCAAAAATTATTTTCGTAAATATATTCTTTATTAATTACCTGCAAATATTCATTTTTGTCCTCAGAAGTTACTGTCGGATGACACCATGCTCCAGCACCCTCTTCAGAGTTCAGTCTAGCATAAAATGGTGCTGCAGTTTCGGCATGAGATTTAGAAGCTTTGAAATTGTTATCGGGAATTCTTCCATCTTCAACTCCAAGAGGATTTTTGCATACTAAAAAGTTAAAATTAACAAACAAGAATTTTCTTTTCAACTAAAAAATAGATTTTTTCACAAAACTAATCCAACTCTGAAAATACTAATCCGAATTTTTTTTTAACTTTTTGGCATCAGACTTAGTAAAAAATTGAAATTCGTTTGACCCACCAGGGGGTAGGACAGTAAGCTACCTAAATCCGGTATAGAGAATAGTAATAAGGTTTTATTGACCTCACGGAGATTTTAATCTGGAATTAAAAAACTGTTTGTATTGTCTCACGGTCATTTTATAGGGCTCAGTTAGAGATGTAAGATTTTATTAAAAATTAAGTTCTGAAAAAATAGACAAATTTTTATAAACTCATTCAGGGCCAACAATGAATTAAAATGTTGATAAATTCGAGCATTTATAAATGAATAATTCATACCTACATTTTGTACGCTATGTTATTTTTTTGAAAACCTTTAATTTTCACTGAATTATTTCAAATTTTGAATTAAATCTGATTTTTTGGTCCAATTTTTAAATTATAAAATTAAAAAAGTAATAGCTGACAAGCCTTGAAGCTTAAAAACATCTAATTATGTCAAAAAATAATTCCAGATTTCACATTTTGACAGTTTTTAGCCCCGTGGTAAAATAGGCAAAGTTGCCATAAAGTAAATATAACAGCACCTGAGTTTACCTTAAAAAAAGATTGACAAAAATGGATTTTTTAAAATAAACGCAGCTGACTGCGATTTAAGGACTCTTTATGGGTGTTTTAAACTTATTATTGGCATTGATCCATGCTTTTAAATACAATGGAATTTATATGAATTTTAAATATGCTCTCGTAAATGATTTGTAATAATTTTATATTTGTATAAAAGCACTGGAACCAATAAAAATAGTGAAAGTTTTGCAATTTTCTAGTTTTAAACTGAAATTCAGAAACTATTTTTGCTCGATAGCAAATATATTGCTTATGAAAAATTTCTATTGAAAATTCAGAATGTGAGATTTGACCTGGCGAGAGAAGCTCCAGAAAGCAAACGACATCAATAAATTAGAAGTGAGATACAACACAACTCTAAAAAAAATATTGAACGCGAGCCAATCATCATGTGTATGATGATATGATTCTGGAGCTTCTCTCGCTAGCTAAAATCTGACAAACTGTAACTGAATTAGTTTTAAACCAATACGAAACCTAGCTTGAAATTAATTTTGGGTTATTTCTGAAGACTCTCTTATGAGCATATAAACAAGTATACCTCAATTATGAACACAAAAATTGCTAAAGAGCAAAACAAAAAATTTTTAATTACATTTTCAATTTTATTGTCTTTTTTACATAAGTAAGCAAGAAAATCATTAAACTTTGCAATTAAAATATTATTTTATCATAATTTATTAATTTACCACCTGATTCAAAATAGGTTATTTATTGGATTAGACCAAAAATTTCAGGCTTTCCATTATTGAAAAGTCAGAATTTATGTAATTTTTTAATAAAGTGGAACCTTGAGAACAATACCAATTTATCCAAGATTATAATCGAAAAAATCGAATCTTGTTCTCTGCGCACTCAGCGTGACCTTCAATATCCATATAATTTACCTCATCGCGTGCGCGCTGAGCAAACACAGGTGTGCTCTTTAACCATCTTAAAAAATCGGTTCTTTTTGCATTACCATAGTCTCAAGTTTGGTTGAAAAAGACCGAAGCTTAAATAAAAGCTCATCCCTTTTAAAAAGAAGCACCACTCAAAAATTTAGCTCCCTGGCTCAAGCAATCAAAGGTGTGAATTGAAAAAGTTTAAGCCATGTTAACGGCGTGTTTTTGATCTTGCTTTGATGCCCGCCGAGATAATTATTACATTTTTTCGTGTTAAAAAATCTCAGACAATTTTCATGGAATCGATCAAAGTTCGAGCGGAAATGGGCATTCGTTTTAGATTTTAAATCAGAATGTTTTCAAACCAGAAAAAAGTATATTATAATTAGCCATCCATCATCGACGGCGTCGAAAACCTCGGCGGGCTGAAAAGCTTTCATTATCTTACTTCAACCAAATCGACTCTATTTTGATAATTATTTCGGGTACCAAATTAAAATATTTTTTATTTAGGTTGAGGTTCCAAAAAACGCGAGTGGTAATTAAAAAAGTTTGGTAATTTAGCTGTGATTTTGATAAATTGACTGTCAAGTTTTCGATGAAAATTTATGATTTTTATGGTCGATATTGATCGTTATAAAAAAATGATAAAGTTTTATTGCGGAAGAAAGGTTAATTATCATACCTGTAGTTTTACCGGAAACATTTTGGAGAAGTAGGAGGCAAATGTATTTCTTTGGCCAGGCCATTTTCTAAAATATAAAAACTTAATGAAACTCAAATGATAATATGTCAATTATAACGCGATAGGTATGAAAAATATGATTTATTTGAAAATCATTAAAAATTTCTGGTAGATTTAAAAAGGCTTTTCAAAATATAATTCAGTGATAAAAGTGTAAAGTATGTGACATCCTGCTTATCAGATTTCAGCTTGCAATTTCAGCTCCAGCTAACAACCGACCAATAAGAAGTGAGATATAACAAAATTATCACACGATTATTGAACGCGAGCTAATGATCATGCGTATGATCAGGTGCTATTGAGCTGAAATTGCTTGCTAAAATCTGACATACTGTATTTGATAGCTTTTCTCTTAGCAACACAGCTATTCAGAGTATAGCGAAAAAAGTAATTCATAAAAAAATAATTCCTTGGTTGTCTTTGATTGGCTGAAAAGCACAGAAAAATGCAAAAAAACAAAACTGCCGGATGTTTTTATAAAATTCATGAAAAAGTTCAAGGTTATATAATCGTATAAAAAGTGTATATAAAAGTTTTTAAAAAGACATCTGCGTAACTTCCTCTTAACAATAGATAATAACAAAACTTCGGTAATCCAGAGCCTCTGGATAAACATAAAATCAGCTTTTGAGAGTATTCAGCTGCATTCGAGGAGAAGCACTCAGAAGCCCGGTTAATTATGGCAAATATAAATTTATGACCAAAATGTCTAGTTAAAATTATACAGTTGGAAATCTGCAGGTTATTAAATCAAAAAAGTGAACAATCATCGCGAATCAAGAAAAACTTTTTTATTACAATTGGAATCTGAAAGATATTAAATCTTTAAAAATTATGACCAAAATGACATAGTAAAATAGATTTGGAAATCTGCAGGTTATTAAATCCAAAAACGTGAGGAATCATCACTTTTGAAAAATAAATTATTTTATGGATTTTTTAACTACATTCTCAGAAAAATCAGCCTATTCCACTGAAAGAAAGATAATTTTCATGATAAGCGCCCCTTTTGAGCTATTTTTATCATGAGAAAAATTTCCATAACAATAATTATGATTATCTTTGAATAATTTACCATTTTCTTTCAATTTCTTAGGTGACGAAAAACTCTCTTTCTTTGAAAATATTTTTATGTGGAACAAACTGAAGGGTCATTTTTTTTATAAACAAAATTATTTCCTCTGTCCGGATTACGTTAAGCGTGTAAAACGACAAAAAATCTGAAATTGAGGAAATATAAATTAAAGAAATCATTTGATTTTGCAGACATAAAAACTCATCTAAAGATCAATAATCGATTAAGATAGCCACTTTGTCATGTTGATTTATCGTAGTTCATATTTTGTATTCAAAACTTTTATAAGTAAATTTATAAAATTTTTGAAATAATTAATCATTTGAACAGGTTTTTAATGATGTACATTTTCACCACATATTAGTCGAAACGGTTGTTTGAAAATTTTTATTTTGAAAATTCAACGTATATAGAATTATCTGCACCTAAATTCATCAAGTACTTTTCCGCGGTTTAAAATCAAAGGCCCCTAAACCTCACACCTTTTCGATCCATCCACCAAAAATTACACTAGATTTTTCGGGGCTTATTCTCACGAAAAAAAATCATGGCTCTATTTATAAAAATATAAGGGAAATTTAATAGCATTACGTCGGCAACTCCCTTTGAACACGTCTTAGAACTTGGTTCAACGTAAAAAATAACTTATCTCAGCTTTGACACTATAGTCAAGTGGAAGGTGACAAAATTGGCTTTGGAAATTTTCTGTTTATCAAACAGTTTAATTTCAAAGAAAAATAGCCGACATTAATTATGAAGATTATTTAAAATAATAATGAGAAAGTGTCTAACCTTACAACATTGGAGTTTTAATAATTTGTTACAGAAAAGACGGCTTAAAACTTGAAAATATGAAAATTATATTTTATTCCCTTTGTCTCACTTTTGAAAATATTTTTTAAATCGTCAGGTTTCGATTTTTCAGATTTGATTATTTAGTAAATATCGTTCAAAATTTCTAAAAAAGGTTGAAAAACGATAATTTTATAGTACAAATTATAGCTTTTAATTGTATCCTTTAACCTTCATTCGAGAAAGTTCCTAGATCCCTCATCCATACGTTGTTGGATAAAAAAAGATAGATTAGGTCCATCGGGATCTTTTTCAAAATATACCAGCTTATACAGTATGTGTTTTTTTAGTGCGAACAGAATCCCAAGTGTCTGGGAGAATTCTCCACATATTATAGACGATTCTCCCGGACACTTGGGATTCTGTTCGCACTAAAAAAACACATACTATACTGTTTTTTAAAAATGTTTCAAATCTCTTGGATCAGCGTCATTTTTTTTAGTTGAAAAGGATATATTTCATGTTGGTGCATTGTATGTGATGGTATATCTTAGTCGTAAAATGTCTTTTGTCAAGGTTAATTTCAAGGTATAAGACATTAAAAAGAAAGGATTCTTCAAACAATAAAAATATCTATTTTTTATAATCCGACTAGATATTTTCTATACTTTGATATCACTATTTTGAAATATGCCACAAAAGTATAAATTCGATAAAAAACAGTCACATGAAAATTTCGGGATTTTTTGATATGAAATTCAATTTCATGCATTGTTTTTCTTCGCAATGTTTCAGAAATTTTAAAATTATAGTTTGCAGCAGGGATCGGATTTTTCCGGGTCGAAATCCGATCCCTGGTTTGCAGTGCTTTAAATAATTACCTTTTTTACTTTATTACTGTAGTTTTTCGTCACTTTCTTTTCTCTAGAATATTTTGAAAATTTTTAGGCTCAGTGATTTTTATTTTGGTATCTGGAAAATCTTTAAATTACCAGAATGAAGGAGAATGGCGTAAAATTTTAGCCGTCGATAGTGCGCGTGCCGCGGTGAGGGAGCGCCAAAGGGCATTTTGTAAAGGCAAATAAGGAGGGAGCAGGAGAGAATCATTAATCAAAAATAAAGCCGACAATCAAGGAAAAGTTTTCATAAACTTGATTGAAAACTATATTTTCAAAATATATACAAAGGTTTTCAGACTTAAACTTTCGAAATAATCATTTATCGACCATGTTTTTAATAGTTTTATGATTTCTTGTGAAACAAATTATTATTATTAGATAATTCTCTAGGGAGTTTTACCAATACTGTATTGGCTTGATCAAAGGGAGCGACGATATCTTTTCTCTCCCTCGTTCAATAAGACGAATTTCCACAGATTTGTACATTTATCACTATGAGAGCTCAGGAAAGCATGATATCACCGTGATCACTGATTACTAATCAGTACAAGCAGAGCTATCTTGTCATCTTTGAGCGTTTTAAGATTTGATTAGTTCGAAAATTTCGATTAGTGTTAAATTATTCTGATATATTTGTGTATATAAAAGGTAGGCCCGACAAAACTTTTTTTTTGCCTACGGTAGGTGATTTTTTCATATGTTCTAGGAAATCATGAATAAAAACGGAAAGTATTCAAAAACGCAAAACCGTTTTTGAAATTGTCTATCTTTTGGCTTGGAATTTTCGAAATAAATTCAAGAATAATTTCAAGTCAAATGATAGGCAGAAAAAATTCGAAAAATGCTGTTTTTCGGAAAACAGGACATAATTTCGGCCAAAAATTTTTCAAAGTCATATTCACCATAAAACCTACAAGTGCTCCTAAAATCAATTAAATCTGAGTCGGTCGAATGTTGTCGGGCCTACCTTAGTGTATATCGAAAATCCTGCCCATGCAGACAATTTTATCACTAAGTCACAAGAATAGAACGTGACCAATTAAATCACTGGATTCTCGAGAAGTGACCAATGAAATTACTGGATTTCTCTATTTGTGACGTAGTGAAAAAATTGTCTGCATAGGCAGGATTTTCGATATGGTCCTCTTGTCAATAAAGTCCAAAAATTGATGAACTTGACTAGTATACTGTATACACTAGTACTGTATACACTAGTAAGAACTCATCTGAAGTAACGCTTTCTCATTGAATTAACTATTTTCTAGAAAAAATTTGCGAAAAATCACCCAAATGATCATTTGAAGTATTTTTTTCAAATGTCATCCAACTGATCATTTATAGTGATGATTAATTTAATTTGATAAACTTATTTTGGTTTGTTACTTTCAAATAATTCTGAGAGTAAATGAAATTCTTCGAAAGTTTACACATGGGAACATATTTTATCTACAATCTGGGAAAATCTCGGTAAAAATACCTAAGACATATTTTTAAATCATCGTCTGTTTGTACATTTCAATGGGAGTTTTAAGAGTAGTTTTACTTGTTTCTTATGATTTTGTTTATTTTGCAGTAAAATCTATAGATATAAATGTGGTTCTAAAGATAAACCTTCTGATTCAAAATGTTCAAAACGATTTTTTTCTATAACCTCATCATTAACAAAAAAAACTGTCATTATTATAAATAACTAACCATATCGATTTTTCAAAAGGATTCCCGATAGTTTTTTCTCTCTACAAAAAATCTCTGTAAATAATCTAAAATGACAAATGTGTCCTAAAATTGATGTGCGTACCTGTAGTAATGTCTGATGATATACTGTGAAGATGGAAGCGAGCCAAATCAGAAATTGTGATTTGATTAAATTCCACTTTTGCTTCAATTATTTTATATAAATATTAGAATATTTTCATTTCGGGAATTAACCGTGAAAATGAAGGGGTCTTCGTGTAACTTCTGGGATAAATAGACTGAACTAATGTGAAATACCGCAAATATATGGTTGTAAGAATTTGAGCGTTTTCATAGAAATATATATTAATTTTTTAGTTGGCTGCAAGTCTGGAAATAGATAGAACCTATGACGAAATTTTTGGACAATATAAAAAGTCAAAAAATAGTATCGATTTTATTGACTCATTTTTTATCTGGTCATTTATAACATATATAATTCGTGAAATTAACCTACGAATCGTATTTTGAAACCCTTTAACTCTGTATAAAATTTAAAAATAAATTTTCCTCAAATATTTCTTTAAGATTTTTCTTTAAACATCATGCCGAGCCGAGTAAACGAAAATCTAGATTACGCTGTCTCCTAAGATCTAGGTGTGATGCAAGATATAAAGGATCCCATACTTACATCAGACAAATTTAGATGTTCATCGAAAACTGATATTTTGAATTAAATTACGAAAAAAATTTTAAAGCGCTGATTTGTTATAAAAAGGTAAAAATATAACAATTATATCATCGTGGGTAAAAGTATTTGAAGTTTTCACAAGGAATAAAAGAGCTAAAAATTTTGGTACATGCTAAAAAAATGAAAATCATATTTAGGAAAATTTAAAGTAATCTTCGACCCCCTCAGGCAACAAAGCCATTTTTCTGGCTCAACTTTGAACTCTTATTATCGGAAAAGTATGAGTGTTTGCGATTACATTATTTTTTAGTCATTGAGATTAGGGATAGACTTAAATTTTTAAATAATTTAATCTAATTTTTTACTTTATTCACCACGTAGAATAATGAACTTCATTTAGTGACCTGCAACGTCAGAACAAAACTTAAAAATGGAGGAGATTCAGAATTATATTTCCTAAAAATTGACTTCTTCAAAAATAACTTCCAATATCCGGTCTTCAATATATGGGTATTTTCCGAACATAGAACGCAATTTATCGAAATCACTTGTGAAAAAATAAAAATTTACTCAGAGACGACAGGACAAAAATTGAAAATGGAGCAGATTCAGAATTTTTTTTCTAATAACCGACTTCCTTAGAAGTTACCTGCAATTTCTGGTCTTTAATTTACAGGTGTCTTCTAAAATGGCTCTGTGCCTCAGAGGGTTAAAAGACTTGAGAACTAAAAACGATGTTACTTATAATTGCCAACAAATTCGCCTTCGATCTGGTTTTTGGATTCTGTTTAAATATGTGTGTTTTTTCTGCGTTTTAAATATGGGCTAGTAGTTTTTTACAGTATTGTGAAACAAAGTGGTTTTCGACAACTTTCATATACGATACTTCGGAATGTCAGTCCCATAGACGCCACACATTTTCGACTTTTCAAAGGCTTTTGTTATATAAGTTATATTTATGCAGAGTGTAGTTTCCATAAAAAGCAGAAAAAACTATCGATCTCTCCTTATTAAAACCAAATTTTCATTGATCTTTTTACATTTTAGCATTCTTTTCAATTCTATTGTCAATGATTACTGTATTGGAGTTCAAAAAGGGGGCAATGATTTGTTTAGAATAACAAAAGCCTATAAAATTTTAGTTTTAATTTCTATGAATATTCTAATGATTTATTTGCAAATAAATTTACTTTCGAGAACTTTGATTTTTTCTTTTTGCACTCCCATGAGAGAATTAAACGCTTCAAGATCACGATTAAGGGGGTGGGCGTCGTAATTCTGCGGTACTTTCAATCCCGCCTCATAATAATTCTAGTGCAGTTGTGAAATTGAGATACTTGTTTATAGGTCTAGCCTTCGGCCTAACGATCATATTCTCAACTTAACATTTTTACATCACGACCAGGTGGGAGTCTATTATAGATCACTAAACAGTTTTAAAAATCTATCTTCTTTTAGAGGCCCACATACAAAGCGTCTCAAAATTTTACACAACAGTAGTGGATAAATAGAGAACAAAATGTGGATGAGAAGGAAATTCTCCCAAATTTTGACCTTTTTTATTCTAATCTCAGCTTTGAACGCCGATTTTTTCCAGATTTTCCATTTCAAACTCTATCTTTCTTTTTAGAGCGAATGTTTAGAATAAAGTCGTTTTTTCGACTAAGGTAGATAAATATACATGCCCAATCTTGATGAGGGCTGAATTTTTCATTTTCATGTAGAATTCTAGAAATTGACTTGGAGTAAACCGGAATGAAAGTTCGTCTGATTGGAACAAAGTACCATCAAATTGAAGCTGAGATTTCACGAGTCAAAAAATTTGCTTAAAGCTAATCGACATTTTGAACCAATCAGCCTCAAATTCGTAATTAGGTTTAACATTTTTGCTTAAAATAATTGAAATTCTGAATTCGATTAAGACATTTTCGATTATTTTAAATTCATGCATCGTTTTAGCGGGTTATATTTACCATAAAAAAGTTATGTTAAGCTAAATATATATTTGAATTTTGAAAATTCTGATTTTGTTCTAGATTGTTTTGAAAAAATAATTGCCACCATAAGCATTCCTTGGGTCAACTTTAAGTCATAACCGATATTAATGTATCATTAATTAATTTTATAAAGGGCTCAAAAAATTACGACACCCACCCCCTTAATTCAAGTTTATAAACTACCAAGTTTCCTCTTAGAAAACTTCTCACTAAGCCCGTTGCATTTTCACCAAGTAAACGCTTTGTACTTCTCCCTAGAATTAAATTTATGAGACCCAATTTGCTGACTGTTGAATTTGCTGACTGTTGGATTTATTAGTCTAGAATCAAATTCTATTGAAATTCACGATTGTCAACTCATTTCAAGAATCGTGTGATTTAATTGGTCACTATCTTTTCTGACGTCACTGTTATGACGCTGAGTAAGAAAGCTGGCAAAAGTATTATCTATTTATATGGTCATTTTTAGAAACTCGCAATAAGTGGTTTTTGATTTTTTTCCTTGGTTGAAAACATCGAAAAAAATTGTATTTTGAAAATAAATTTGAAGTACAGTATGTCACGTTTTTGCTTGTTTTTTTNAATTTGCATAATTTGCTATCCGCCAATGAGAACGATCAATTTTGGTCGTTAAACCAATCAAAACGGTGGAATTCAAAATTATGCAAATGGGAAAAAGCAAGCAAAAACGTGACATACTGTACGTGTATCACAATACCTTTTTTGTAATCACTTTCAATTTTTTTGTCAATATCAAAAAATTTTAAAAGTATGTTTTTTTCGAAAGTTAAAAAAATTTTAATGAAAGAAAAAAAGAAAAAAAAATATTTTTAATGACAGAAAAAAAAAGAAAAAAAATCATTTGTCAGATTCCTCAGAGTCAACTGAGTTCATATTTTTCAATATCAACCTGATTCTGATTTATCAATAATTAATAATCATAAAAATAACGAGATATAGGATCATTAATTCCACTAAATAGCTATTTTCGCAAAAACCTCCGTGATATCAGCTTAGAAGGCTCACGCTAAATTGACGTTTCCCTTTCGTTTTATGGTGGTAAATGATTTTTTTCGATAGCGTTTTCGATTCGAATTTTTCGCGTTATCTGTACGTCGTCTCGTCAAACGGTCTTTACACCCACAGATCTCGGCAAATAACCCATGGTGGTTTGTGATAATTATCAAAGATATCGTTGTTTTAACAAGGCGGAATTTGGAGGAAAAAAATGTTTATCAAAATTTCTGACCAGAGTCATTTAATTTTTTCATCATGTGATCATTAAGGGGGTGGTGTTAGTGATTTTTGGGATTTGCAAAGCTTCGTACGGCTTAACCGATTTAGATGAGACATTTCTGAGGATAACAAATAAAAGATCTATCCTAAATCTCGCGATTCCATTTGAGAATTTAGTATCACTCCCACCAATTATTATTGTTGGTTTATTTGCGGCTGGGTAAGACCGGCTACAATAATCATTGACCCTGCAAAGCACCTCAACATATATCCGGGTGCATGATATAGCTTTCGCAAGAGAGTCGAAAACTGCGACAGAATCCAGTTACAGTGACAGTTTTTACACAGGAAATAAAGTTTAATAATAGGAAAATAATATAAGCTTAAGGAGTACTGGTCTCGCATTTAAAGACTCGGACATGAATATTTCAGAATCAGTTTTAAAAATGTTTTTTTCTGAAAATATGGCACAAAAATAAGGTTGATCATGATGTCTTTTTATTTCATTGTCATAAAACAAAGTATTTTCAATCGCGATTTGAACAATTCATGTGATTTTCAATTTTTGACCATTCTGAGAATTGAATCTGCGCTTTCCCAAAAAGACGAGATACAAAATGGCAAATTGTGTTGACATAGGGCCTTTTGCGGTATTCTCAACGGATTCGTATACATACCAGTTTTAGTTCCCGTCAAAATCCAGGAGGAGTAGTATTTCCCCGAGGCACTAAAATAAAGCCACAAAAAAACATTTTTTGCTCATTTTAAGCGCCGGATGAAATTTTTTGAGTAAAAACTTGACTGGGGTTCGCCCACGTTCTCTGTGGTCAATAAAGCTATAAAAGTTATTCTCTCATTTCAAAACCAACAGGGAGGGTAGAGGCTTTTTGAAGTTGAAAATAGTGGCCACTTTTGAAAGATCGTTCCTGATTGGTCGGTCCAATCATGAGGCCTTCGATTTGTTTTGTAAAAGCAACTATTAATGTCAATACCCTAAACTGAAATCATATGTTCGTGCTGTTTCTAGTACTTCATTGAGGCGACGGCTGGAAACCCTGTTTTTGGGCCTTAATGCGACCCCGTACTGCCTTTAATAATAGGAAAAGAACTCATCTGGTTAACCGCGGTTAAACACGCGTCCCTCGGCTTACATCAGAAAATTTTGAGATTTCGTGGAAGTCTGGTAAAATGTTTGAATTTTAGCAAATCGGTTCTATTTTTTTCGATTTTGCCCTCAGGGGCCAGCAATCGGGTCAAAGGTGCCGAAAAATGGCCTTTTTTAGATGTTTTGTCAAAAGGCTTTTTCTGTAAAAAAGCTAGAAATGCCATTTTTGGAATAGAAGAGCCTCAAGGTGTCCCTAATATCGAATTGGTCGTGTTTTTTTAAATTTCGGCCTAATTGGCTGTCAATCGACGAAAAAGTGCGCGAAATTGACAATTTTGAAAATAAAAGTGATAATCAGAGAATAAAAATGCTACCAAAAGATTTCGTGGGTATGATTTGCTGAAAACGGTATAAGCAAACGGAATAAGCGAACTATGGTCTGATTTCGAACAGAAATGGTGCTAGAGTCTCTAGCCTACAGATCAAAACATAATTTTGATAAAAACTTAATTTTTTTTTCCCGAATCCGCTGTGTTCAAAATCAGACCATAGCTAAGGAATCTTTTAGTGGCATTTTTATTGTCTGATTGTGCCATTTTCGCCACTTTCGACCCGATTGCTGGCCCCTGAGGGCAAAATCGGAAAAAATAGAACCGATTCGCTAAAATTCAAACATTTTACCAGACTTCCACGAAATCTCAAAATTATCCGATGTAAGCTCTAGGATCCTTGTAAAGTTGAAAAAGCGTTGAGGGACGCGTGTTTAACCGCGGTTAACCAGATGGTTGGTGGGAGTGGTACTAAATTGTCAAATGGAATCGCGAGATTTAGGATAGATCTTTTATTTGTTTTCCTCAGAAATGTCTCATCTAAATCGATTTAGCCGTACGAAGCCTTGCAAATCCCAAAAATCACTAACGCCACTCCCTTAAAACCATTTCCCTTTAAAAGAGGGGAAATCATGACAATTTTTGATGCAAAATTTTCTCAGGAGTATGAATAAAGCATTTTAATTCTAGAGGACCTTGTCTAGGCGCGAGAATAATTTTTTGATTCTCGGATGTTTTGTGAAAGTTCAGCTTGCAATATTTCAGCATTTTTGTGAAAATTTCCCAAAATCATATTTAACGAACTCACAATCGCATAAATTTTAACTTCGTGACGAGTAAAATCTTGAATATTTTAGTTTTTACTATCTTCATCAAATATTTTCGGTTAATATTATGTGGGAAATCAATTTCCGGAAATCCTTTAAGATGTTCCGCAAAGATTATAAACATCTTCGAAAGATCAAAATCTAACCCTCTTTGATAAAGGTAAGAGCTCATTTTGTACTTTACATATCACGCCTTGATTAAAGAATAAGTTTTATCTACTTTCTACCCTTTTTAAACTCGGCATGATATAAGCCAAGAGTATACGGCGTGAATAATGTTTTCAAGAATCTTCTCTATTGACTCAGGACCATAAGGCCGCGACTAGTATCGCTTGAGTAAAGAAACAGATTTTTTTTGGTACTTACACTTTTAAGTACTTATAATTTATACAAGTTAATCTCCAGCTTTTGAAATAAACAAAACTTATATTGAAAAAAATTAACTAATGAAGGTAAATGGTAACACCCGGGTACACTATTCAAAATAAAAATAATTTATTAACTAAATCTGCGGGCTTGTTTTCAAAACACCTTATGGGAACCATTTTTTTTGAGATTTGTGTTGAGTACACTTAAAAGAGTGAACTGTACTTAGCTCAAACTTTCTAAGTTTAAACATTTGGAGACTTATGCAATGAAACTAGGGCATTAGAAAATTTGAAAAAAATCAAATTAAGTTTGCGACGTAAATTTAAAAAAAAATTAACAAAACAAATTATACACTATTTGGATGCAATTTTATTTTATTTTTAATTTTTCCAACCGCGGACAGTCTAAGTTAGACTGTCTAACACTAAAATATCAGCTAATACAGTCAAAACACATCCGGGCCACACATCCGGAAATTTGATAATGATTTAAAAGTCACCTAATGGGAAGAAATTCTATTGAGACAATTCTGTGATAAAAAAGCAGAATTTCGTGAGGATCACATCTGTTTAGTAATTTAACTGATACCATTTTCAATTTCAAGATTTTTAACCTTCAAGGAGGTGCCCATTTTTTTATTTACATATTTCAAACAAATTACGACACCCTTAAATCTGAGCCCTTGAGATCAAAAACCTTAAATGTCAAAATCAAAACTCAAAATGCGCTCAATTGGCCCTGCGGCTGGTCAAGTAAATTTTATTTGTAAAGATAGATAGGTGGTTAAATATGTAAACAAATAAAATTGAAAGTTAAAAGGCAAAAGTGCCGAATTGATTTTGGTCGATTAGTTTCTATTTAAGGTACTTGACGATTATATAGAATCTGGGAAAATCAAAATCAAACAATAAAAGTTTAAAAAGATGGAGTCAGGTACAGAGTACATCAAGATAATTTTTATGTCTGGATAAATCTTTTGCATGGGTCGTTTTTATATATCCAGCACCACCTTATGATTATAATGGTTACTTCGTCAAAATATTTCACCAAATATATCATGCAGGTGAATCAAAGAAAAAGAAAATTTATCAAGATGTCGCTTTTACTTCAATCAAGACGTGGTGCATAAAACACATAGTAATCTCCTAATTTTATCAAACAAATTTAGTTAAAAGGTCTTTAATAATCGTATAAAGATCTGCATGATCCGATCGTAGGATCTTACAAAATATCGCTGTAGATTTTCGTCGAAAAGTAAACAAGAGGGTCTAAAAATATTTTTTCTTATAGGAAATTTTAACTTGTCATTTTTTAAGAAATAAGTAGATATCATGTACATAGTTTGCAGTAAAATCAGATTTCTACTACTGTATATGATATAGTCTATATCCCTTCAAGAATCGACAAGCTGCTAAGTTATCTTGCAACTCTTTTTCTTCAAATTAGATCGAAAAAGAGAGATTTTACAATTCATGCTATTAAATAACTCCAACCTACGCAAGCATATTCATCACTCGGAACCAGTTCCACGATTTGTATAGTAGTGGCGGCCCTATCACATTAAAACAAAATGACTAGACTTGCGAGTAACTCGCAGCGAGTTGCAAGATTTCTAAGCTTTTGTTGATTTGAAAATGAAAAGGCATATTTGACAATGTCCCTATGTTAGGGTCAAGTACGGCGTAAAATCGATTTTAAACTAAGTAGTTTATTAAAGATTTGTGATTCGGTGACATGGTGCAGAATTTTAAGGAGAATTTTTTGAAAGAATAGAGAAAAAATTTTCGAAAAAATTTTTATTTGGTAAAATGGGCATTTATGCTTTAAATTGACGATTGAAGTAGGTTGCTCATGCGTGCTCAATCCTAACATTATGCTTATCAGATAGCAAATGAAATTTTACGTCGAAATAGACAATAAAATTCGGCGGCCAAAGAATTTAGCTAAAATCAATTTGAGTTTCGATCGTTCCGCCTACGCATTTTCCATCAAAAATGACCGAAAACAATTTTTCGAAAATTTTTTCGAAATTTTTTTTTCGAAAATTAAAAATTTTTTGTCATGTATAGCTTAAGGGGTTGTGGGTGTAAAATCTAGCTATTGCAAGCAATATAATCGCTATAACGTTGGAAATAGCAGGAGTGATACATTTGAAAATGCATATGTTAATTCAAACCGTAAAGATAACTGATAGAGAAAAAATAATTATTTTATAATATGAATTTTCATGCCACGAGGGCGATGTTAAAATATGCTTAATTTCAGCTTGTTTCAACTTTAGAATTCGGAATAAAATTCGCATTTTTCAACATATTTTAATACAATTTCTGGATTGTGCAAAAACCACGCATGTTTGAATGCCGTTTTCTGATTATTTAATTATGATTTTAATCGGCTAAGAAATCAGAAAATGTATTTTTTAACAACAATGGAGAATTTCTTTCTCACATTTTCGAAAGAGTTCGACCGGAAATTGAAAATATGAGAACGCGAAATTATCGGCGTGTAACTGGAGTACAATCTAGGAAAAATTTCATCACAGTTGTATGCAGTATGTAAAGTTAATTACCTGAAGGAGAACAAAAATCAGCACTCCATAAACACAAGCACTAAATTTCATTGAAGGTCAACAATTTATCTACTGAATTGTGTTCAATCAACCGCACAAGAAGGCGGACAAAATATATGCTAATTATTCGAAAAATGTGTCATGTAATAAATAAAAGCCGCCTGAATTGCTTGCATATTTTAACATTAGCACCACACACCCCTTAATGTTTGTGGCGCGATCCGTGTCAAACCAACATAAAATGAATAAAATTCAACCTTTAAAGCGCCTTACAAAGCCCAAAAGGTTGTTTTTAATACTCACAGTGTGACCACCAGGTGGTCCAAAAAAAATTCATGGTCGGAATTCTAGTACTAAAAAGCCAAAGACATAAAGGGCAATGTTTAGCTTTTTTCTAAATATTCTTTGCGTCAAAAATTAGCGCACTATTTTGGCCCAATTATCCGAAAGTGTACAACCGTCCGGGAAAACCTTACACCTTCTTTATAAATTCCCACACAAATTCTTCGAAATGACGATTTGAAAATAAGGAATTTCAAAACTCAAAAATGGAATCGATGTTTTTAAGCTATCTTGTAGAGAATTTTTTCTGGTTCATTTAAGACGTAGGATTTTTTTGCTCTTTAAAAATTTAAAAAAAAAAAATTTTTCGAGATTTTACAGGTATTTCCCAACCCGGTTTTAGCGAAGCAGTATGAAGAGCTAGAAGGCTGATTTTTTGGCCAGTGAAAATTAAGCGTTTTTGGTTACCCGTTTTTTGCTTTAGGGTCGGCGACCAATATTTGCCCTCAAATAACCCTTCAAAGTTCACGGTCAATTTCAAGTTTCATCGTATAGACTTGAAATACCCTCAAAAACACGGTAGGGTCGACTTTCTGATGAGCGTATTAGAAACTATGGTTAATATATACCGTAAAGTCGCTAGAGAGCCAAAACTGAACTTAAGATTGACCTTGATGTTGACCAGTTTTTGCCACTCTAGCGACTTACGGTATATAATTTACCATAGTTCTAATCGCTATCAGAAAGTCGATTCTTTCGGTTCTTTTGAGGGTACTTGCAAGTATAACCAATGAACTTGAAATTGACCTTGAACTTTGACGGTTATTTGAGGTCCAAATATTGGTCGCCGACCCTAAGCAAAAAAAAGAGTTACCGAAAACGCTTAATTCCTCACTGGCAAATAATCAGCTTTCTAGCTTTTTATACGGCATGCCCAGAACCGGTTTGGGACTACCTGTAAACTCTCGAAAAATTGACCGAAAAATCGATTTTTTTTGAAAAAATTTTGAGGAACAGAAAATCCTTAGTTCTTTAAATTACAGAAAAAAAATTTTTACAAGATAGCTTAAGGGGGTGGGAGTCGCAAAAAAGACCAAAAATTACTTTTAATAATTGCATTTACTATTAACTAAAAAACAGAATTACTCAGATCTATCAAAATCCAAACTTCCAAACAAAAACTGTCGTTGTTATGAAAAGATAAGTTGATATGATTTTCGGATCCAACGGAAATGGCGCTAGAAATTTTAAATCTTAAATTTGAAAGTCTATCTCTTCTCTCAATTTTCGAGGTATCAACTTTATTATTATTCAAAAAGAGCGAATTAAGAAATGATAATAGATTGTCGTGGAACATTTAAAGATTTTATTTTGAGCGCTTGTATTCTAGAAAAATCGTTTTTTTTGCTCGAATACCAGGGGTTTTAAATTTATCTCCTCCGTCATTTTTCGAGATACGTTCTTACGAACTCTATTTAATGTCACCACTTAACATTTCCCAACAGATCGTCGGTGGATATTTTTCAAAATTATTTTTTCGTTTTGTTGCAGGACGCCAAGAGTGAAATTTTAAGATTAAAAAACATCATTCATGAAATTATATGATTATATCTAAATTTTACAAATTTTGAATTGTGATTTCTAACTAAGATTTTTACAGGAATTCAAAAATGTTGATTTCATTTCTCTAACATCCGGGAAGTATTTTTTTCTTTTAAATATTATAAGTTTTATGAAGTCTGCGCGTTATTTTCCGGTTGCGAATAAATTAATCAATTTCAAATTCATTATTGTCAAATTAAACGCAATCGATCCAGAATTGCCAAAATATTTAGATGAAAGTTATTTTAACAAATATAGCCTGATGAATGGCTTCATTACTTCCATTTGCGACTCCCACCCCCTTAAAAACATCGAAACCCATTTTTGAGTTTTGAAATTCCTTATTATACTTTCAAAATGGACCTTTTTGGTGGACATTGGTTCGATTTCTTCCATCAACATTTTCGTGAATTATTGCTCCCCGCTGTATATGAATTTTTTTTGAAAGGTGTTTTTTTGAAAGTGGTGCAAGGTTATTTCTTGAAATTTGAACCCAGGAAAGCCCAAAAATCCCCCTCTCAGCTTGAAATTTTAGTAACAAAAGACGTTACTCATAATACATCAAAAACCGTTATAACATAATTTGAAATACAAATAAATTCTATAAAACTTATCATTTCCGCCTTATAAACTTTGCGTGATTTATTCGCTCCCAACCAGATTTGTGGCATGCGTCAAGCGTTCATTTTATGTTAATTTTTTATTTCGAATAAAGAATAAATATCCAAATTTATTACTTCAATCTAACCGCTTACTACCCCCATTAAAATGAAAGACCCACATGGCCAATGTGCCGTTTATTGATAGTTTTCGATCATATTTTTACGAATGTATTTGGAAGGCGGTCTTTTTAAGGGGGCATCTTCGCGTCAAATACTGCATGTTAAACACCCTAAAAACACCATAGTTTTTATATGAAACGAGACGAAAATTTAGGGTGTTAAAACATGCCAAAATGAGTTTCCAAAACACAAAAAATAGTTTTATATAAGCCTTAGAGTAGAACATGATTTGTAATAAATAGTTGTGGTTTCAAACGCTTCTTGACATGCTTTTTCGAGGGGATTAATAATAAATTATCACTTATTTTTATACTATGTCTTAACAAAAATTTTTAAGGGGTCATACATTGTTGACATAAATTTTCTGGATATGTAATACATGTTCATGATATGTATCAAACCTTAAATTTCAAACATTTTCCAATATTAAAGCCAAATACAGGGGGCATATCGCCGGCCCAATATGCCGAATTTGCCGAAAAAAACCAACGCAATTTCATGATTTTTAGCTCAAATACTTCCACTGCCAATATCACCGAATGTGCCAATATCGCCGGAAAATCACCAAATATCGCGAAATTTTTTTTTAAGTTTTCTTATTACAAATTAAATTTTGTGGCGTCATGAATGATTGTCATCTTTTAAGATTGATTTCCCAAATACCTTTTATAATTTTATTTGATTGCTTTGTCGAGTACTATAATTAACGCATTTGGTGATTCACGTCCATTCGAACCTTCTGTGAAACGCTTATAAAATTGAAAAATTGTTCGACATATGCACGTCATATTGGTATATCGCGTCATTTTGAACGCTACGCTTTTTTTCAATTTTTGAACAAATTTTTATTTTTGCCCCATATCGCCGAAAGGGACAATATCGCCGAATATGCATAGCGATTTTACAAACCCCTGTATTTACCTGTCGGTTGTTATGACTTGTATCCACGCTTGGCTACGTCACTTCACTTTTAGATGGAGGAAGATGTATTTGGTTCAGGATAAAAATACTGTCAATAATTGTTGCCTAACATCAGTTAAAATCCTCTCAACTTCGCGAGTTACCAGATTTTTTATACGATTAATATTTAAGAATAGACTTTACATTTTGTTCTAAAACACAAAATTCTATTTAGACTATTTAATTATAATTTCGCTGTATTTGCCAATAATTTGATCTGTGCAGAGATTTGAAATCTTATCTGAATTATTACGGAATCATATATGGTATGTTACATTTTATTGGTTTTTATGCATAAGTACAGTTATATACTGAATATAATTTACTTTATCTATTAATTAAAAATTATATATCAAAGTCAACCACGAGTTTAAATATCATTACTTGCTCAATCTCAATTAATACCTTTTTTAAGCTGAAAAACCTAATTATTATCTATGGCTCTTCTGTATCTTAATTATATCGATCTTACAAACAAAAATACGTTTAGTACAATCAATGCTGCTTTTTGCGGGGGAGTTTTTATATTCAATGACTTCCATTCGGCTTGAGTATTTGCCGTGATTGCGACTTGCCTCCGATTTTGTTTCAAAACAAACGTCTTCAAGATAATGGTTGTCTAACAGTTGTACGTTTTAAGGAGTCTTATTGAGCAAGTGAGAACTATGGCAGGCTCCGTAGGCAAATTCAGGCACAACGATGAGCGAGAGCGTGGGTATACTTTATTTTCCTGAGAAAAATATATGTGCATGCGTGAGGTTATACTTCCCATGGCACATTTCATTTATGTTAACCCGAGCTGCATTTCCGATAACGTCCTTGATAGATAAAAACAAGTGTATTAGGTATAGAAAGGTTAATGCAGTGTGTAAAAAATAAGTCGGCCACAGTCCTCTATATCCAATTCCTGCCACGTCATAAACTTAAATAACTTTGTGTTTTTAATTTAATATTTTATTCGAATCCTCCCGACCAACATGAATTAACACAATATTTTCCGAGATAATTTCCTTTGTTTTTCATGAGGAAGTCCTATTACTTTTTTTACAAAATTCACAGCTTCTCATATTTATGTTTTAGCGGTGGATCAGCTGGCGTATAGTCAAGTTATGTAGACACAGGTCAATCAACTGACTTTTATATATTAAATTTCGAGCACTTTGATCCTTTTATCAATATGTTTTTTCGAAGGTTTTCTTATAATAATTTTTTTAGAACGAGAATCCCCTGAATATAACTAGAAGAGGTATTTCAAGTGCTTCAAGTCATCTATGAACTGTTTTAGGGTTTTCACAGTAACAGGCTATGTTCTCGTGATTGTGCATTGCTAAAGTTATTCTTGACATATAAATTTTTAACAATTGCAACAAAAACAAATCTGGAAAAGACTATTTGCACAAGTAGGCGCTAATAATTAAAATTAAAAAAATATTTAGCTTCCGGAGCAACACGTATTTTAACCTCATTTTTTAAGTATTTCGTTGCCAATCACCACTTTAGAAACAGAGATTAAAAGTTTTATTTCCTGCTGGTCACACAAAAAACAACGAAGAAACTTAGAAAATTGTTTGACTTTTGTAAATGTTTATTTTGAAAATTTTGAAACAGATATAAAATAAAGGATGGAATGCACAGTTTTAACATGAGTAAAAAATTAACTTTATACAAGAAAATTACGAAGTCCAAGTCACCACTTACAATTACCGCCGTGATACGAGTTGGTTCGAGAAAAATTTTAATTTGAATTTTAATAAATCGGTAAATAAATTCGCGGGGCTGAGTGGTAAAACAATTCAAATTGATAATGGTTCAAAATATAGTTACATCTGGTAAAGTTCAGTAAAGAGGTCACAGACATAATTGGCAAACGGGATAGTATTTTGTCATTATTTAAATAAGTGAAAGTTACGGTATATATTCATAATGGCAAAAATATAACCCATTGAAACAAAAATCAAGGAAGAGTTTACCCACTTTCTGAAATATATGCATATCCATTTCAAAGAATAATGCGCGACTTATTATTGCAATCGAGATTTTACTCAAATTCTCGCACCACGCATTAAAATCGCTATAAACTGCCGCCCTCATTAGCTGAGTGAAGTAGCTGCATTGCAGATGTTGATTGTATTTTATTATAATCGGATACAGGGATGGTCCCATACGCCGAAAGTTTTTTGGCACAGAATTCGGCTTATGAGGCATTTTCGGGATATGCAGACAAAAATTAATGTTTTCTTTTTCAACAATTTGGATAACGTGTAGGCCAATAAAGAATGCTTTCATATTTGAATGCTTTTCGAATTTTAGGAGTTTAACATTTGTTTAGATCGATTTATAAAAGGATTAAAGAACTCGGTTTGTAAAATGTGTTCAAGCTTCTTGTAAAGAATTTTTTTTCTGGTCATTTTAAGAGCTTAGAGATTTTGTTTTTATGTAAATTTTATGTAAATCGATTTTTAGGTCAATTTTTTCGTGATTTTACAGTTAGTAATGTGATCCGTTCTAGCGAAGCCGTATGAAGTGCGTAGAGAGCTGATTTTTGGCAGTGAAAATTAGCGGTTTTTCGGTTTACCCGTTTTTTGATATTGAGGGTTGGAGACCAATATCTTGACCTCTAATGATCCCGGTCAAAGTTCAAGGTCATCTCAAGTTCATGTAGTGATAGTAGCTTCCAAATATTGTATATCGAAGGGTCGACTTCTTGATGACACGTCATTTGCAACTATGGTCATAATGTCTGAGTCGCCTAAGAGAAAAAACTGGAAAAAAGCAATTGAACCGTTTTTGCTCTCTAGCGACTTAAGTTACCATTTTTGACCCATAAGTTGCTATACGTTCATCAAAAAGTCGGACCCTTCCAATTTTTTGGGGTATAAAGTCTATACGATGAACTTGAGATTGACCTTAACTTTGACCGGTATGTAGAGGTCAATATTGTGTCGGACCCTATCAAAAAAAAGGGGTAGAAACTAAGCTTATTTTCACTGGCGCAAAAAATCAGCTTCTAGCACTTCATCGGCTCGCTAAACTCGATCACTTACTACCTGTAATAAACGAAAATTGAGATTAAATTCATTTTTTTTTTAATTTTACCCTAAAAAATCCTGAATCCTTAGAAATATGCACCAGAAAATTCTCTACAGATAAGCTTGAACACATTAAAACCGATTTTTAGTTTTTGTGAAATTCCTTTATTTCAAATCGTGTTCAGTAAGTTAATAAACAAAATGCGTGCTAATTAACACGATGGCATTTGGCACACCTGTGTCAAAATTAAATTTTCCAATAATGCATTTTTTGTTCAGTTATCGAATTCCCCACTAGAGAGCTCTTAATCCGACGTTTCTTAGCATGTAAAAAAAATGAAGCTGGATC
>SCLH01000987.1:94054-104367 GCA_004367855.1 Oikopleura vanhoeffeni | reverse complement strand
TCATGTAATAAATAAAAGCCGCCTGAATTGCTTGCATATTTTAAACATTAGCACCCACAACCCCTTAATGTTGGCGCGATCCGTGTCAAACCAACATAAAATGAATAATAATTCAACCTTTAAAGCGCCTTACAAAGCCCAAAAGGTTGTTTTTAATACTCACAGTGTGACCACCAGGTGGCTCCAAAAAAAATTTCATGGTCGGAATTCTAGTACTTAAAAGCCAAAGACATAAAGGGCAATGTTTAGCTTTTTTCTATAATATTCTTTGCGTCAAAAATTAGCGCACAATTTTTGGCCCAATTATCCGAAAGTGTACAACCGTCCGGGAAAACCTTACACCTCTTTTATAATTCCCACACAAATTCTTCGAAATGACGATTTGAAATAAGGAATTTCAAAACTCAAAAATGGGAATCGATGTTTTTAAGCTATCTTGTAGAGAATTTTTTCTGGTCATTTTAAGACGTAGGATTTTTTTTGCTCTTTGAAAATTAAAAAAAAAAAAAATTTTCGAGATTTTACAGGTAGTTCCCAACCCGGTTTTAGCGAAGCAGTATGAAGAGCTAGAAGGCTGATTTTTTGGCCAGTGAAAATTAAGCGTTTTTTGGTTACCCGTTTTTTGCTTTAGGGTCGGCGACCAATATTTGACCTCAAATAACCCTTCAAAGTTCACGGTCAATTTCAAGTTCATCGTATAGACTTGAAAATACCCTCAAAAAACCGGTAGAGTCAACTTTCTGATGAGCGTATTAGAAACTATGGGTTAATTATATACCGTAAAGTCGCTAGAGAGCCAAAACTGAACTTAAGATTGACCTTGATTGTTGACCAGTTTTTGCACTCTAGCGACCTTACGGTATATAATTTACCCATTAGTTTCTTAACTGCTCATCAGAAAGTCGATTCTTTCGGTTCTTTTGAGGGTACTTGCAAGTATAACCAATGAACTGAATTGACCTTGAACTTTGACGGGTTATTTGAGGTCAAATATTGGTCGCCGACCCTAAGCAAAAAAAAAGAGTTTACCGAAAAACGCTTAATTCTCACTGGCCAAATAATCAGCTTTCTAGCTTTTTATACGGCATGCCAGAACCGGTTTGGGGACTACCTGTAAAATCTCGAAAAATTGACCGAAAAATCGATTTTTTTTGAAAAATTTTTGAGGAACAGAAAAATCCTTAGTCTTTAAATTACCAGAAAAAAAAATTTTACAAGATAGCTTAAGGGGGTGGGAGTCGCAAAAAAGACCAAAAATTACTTTTAATAATTGCATTTACTACTTAACTAAAAAACTCAGATCTATCAAAATCACAACTTCCAAACAAAACTGTCGATTGTATATGAAAAGATAAGTTGATATGATTTTCGGATCCAACGGAAATGGCGCTAGAAATTTTAAAGTCTATCTCTTCTCTCAATTTTCGAGGTATCAACTTTATTATTTATTCAAAAAGAGCGAATTAGAAATGATAATAGATTATCGGTGGAACATTTAAAGATTTTATTTGAGCGCTTGTATTCTAGAAAAATCGTTTTTTATGCTCGAATACCAGGGGTTTTTTAAATTTATCTCCTCCGTCATTTTTCGAGATACGTTTTCACGAACTCTATTAATGTCACCACTTAACATTTCCCAACAGATCGTCGGTGGAATATTTTCAAAATTATTTTTTCGTTTTGTTGCAGGACGCCAAGAGTGAAATTTTAAGATTAAAAACATCATTCATGAAAATTATATGATTATATCTAAATTTTACAAATTTGAATGTGATTTCTAACTAAGATTTTTACAAGGAATTCAAAAATGTTGATTTCATTTCTCTAACATGCCGGGAAGTATTTTTTCTTTTAAATATTATAAGTTTATGAGTCTGCGCGTTTATTTCCGGTTGCGAATAAATTAATCAATTTCAAATTCATTATTGTCAAATTAAACGCAATCGATCCAGAATTGCCAAAATATTTAGATGAAAGTTATTTTAACAAATATAGCTGATGAATGGCTTCATTACTTCCATTTGCGACTCCCACCCCCTTAAAAACATCGAAACCCATTTTTGAGTTTTGAAATTCCTTATTATACTTTCAAAATGGACCTTTTTGGTGGACATTGGTTCGATTTCTTCCATCAACATTTTTGTGAATTATTGCTCCCCCGCTGTATATGAATTTTTTTGAAAGGTGTTTTTTTGAAAGTGTGGCAAGGTTATTTCTTGAATTTGAACCCAGGAAAACCCAAAAATCCCCCTCTCAGCTTGAAATTTTAGTAACAAAAGACGTTACTCATAATACCATCAAAAACCGTTATAACATACAAATTTGAAATACAAATAAAATTCTATAAAACTTATCATTTCCGCCTTATAAACTTTGCGTGATTTATTCGCTCCCAACCAGATTTGTGGCATGCGTCAAGCGTTCATTTTATGTTAATTTTTATTTCGAATAAAGAATAAATATCCAAATTTATTACTTCAATCTAACCGCTTACTACCCCATTAAAATGAAGACCCACATGGCCAATGTGCCGTTTATTGATAGTTTCGATCATATTTTTACGAATGTATTTGAAGGCGGTCTTTTTTAAGGGGGCATCTTCGCGTCAAAATACTGCATGTTAAACACCCTAAAACACCATAGTTTTTATATGAAACGAGACGAAAATTTAGGGTGTTAAAACATGCCAAAATGAGTTTCCAAAACACAAAAAAATAGTTTTATAAGCCTTAGAGTAGAACATGATTTGTAATAAATAGTTGTGGTTTCAAACGCTTCTTGACATGCTTTTTCGAGGGGATTAATAATAAATTATCACTTATTTTCTTATACTATTCTTAACAAAAATTTTTAAGGGGTCATACATTGTTGACATAAATTTTCTGGATATGTAATACTTGTTCATGATATGTATCAAACCTTAAATTTCAAACATTTTTCCAATATAAACCAAATACAGGGGGGCGATATCGCCGGCCCAATATGGCCGAATTTGCCGAAAAAACCAACGCAATTTCATGATTTTTAGCTCAAATACTTCCACTGCCAATATCACCGAATGTGCCAATATCGCCGAAAATGCCCAATATCGCCGAATTTTTTTTTAAGTTTTCTATTACAAATTATTTTGTGGGCGTCATGAATGATGTCATTTTTAAGATTGAATTTCCCAAATATCCTTTTTATAATTTTTATTTGATTGCGTTTGGTCGAGTACTTAATTATACGCATTTTGGTGATTCACGTCATTCGAACCTTCTGTGAAACGCCTTATAAAATTGAAAAATTGTTCGACCTATCAGTCATTGTAGTGTGTCCGCCGGGATTGAGTCTAAAAATCAAACTCGAAACTGACATTCGATATTTTCTGAAACTTCGAGATAAGTAAACAGACCGAAAAAGATACAAAAATTGTCGAATATTTCCAAGTTGACCTTTAGTGACCTCTAAAACTATCTTCTGATTGGCTCGAATTTTTATGAAACTTTGGGCTTTAAACCCAATTTTCTCAAACCTCCAAAAAATTGGCGAAAATGTTCAAGGTGACTCTAAGTGACTTTTAGTGACCTCTAAAACTATCTTCTGATTGCGTCGACAATTTTTATGAAACTTTGCCTTAAACTCAAATTTTCTCAAAACCTCAAAAAAATTTCGAAAATTTTCCAAGTTGACTCTAAGTGACCTTTAGTGACCTCTAAAACTATCTTCTGATTGGCTTGACATTTTTATGAAACTTTGGGATTTAGCATACTCAAATGTATACTCAATGTATACTCAAATTTTTCACCACCTCAAAAAAATCATCGAAATATTCTAAGTTGACCCTAAGTGACCTTTATTAACCTCTAAAGCTATCTTCTGATTGACTCGACAAATTTTTATGAAACTTTGGGCTTAATACTCCAAATTTTCTCAAAACTCAAAAAAATGGTCGAAAATATTCTAACTTGACCCAAAATGACCTTAGAAAAGCCTTAAGAACCCCTCGAACCTATCCTACGATTAGAGAAATTTCGAGCGTGCGGATATTTTAAATTGCATTATCGTTGGCAGCCAGCCAAACAAAATAATAATAATTATAATAATTAATATAATTGAATAATATTATATATTAATAATTAATCATAATTATAATAATATAATAATTAATTAATAATTTAATAATATTAATAATAATTAATAATAATTTAATAAATATAATAATTAATAATAATTAATAATAATTTAATAATTAATAATAATAATTAATTAATTATAATTAATATAATAAAATAATTATAATATAATATAATTAATTATATTAATAATGATAATAAGAATTCTGTTAGAGACAATTTGGAATTTTACTTGTCCTAAATAGGCAGAACCCAGTTCACATTTCAGGAATAATTTGTTAGTATACAAACTTAATTTTTATAATAAAACTCAAAATCTCAAACCCCTAAATTTCGATCATTGATTTTTTTGTCCCATGTGAATTCTCAGCCTGATTTAACCTTCAGTTGACGGGCCTCAACTCAAAATTGCTGAAAATTTCTGAAAATATTCGAAGATTATTTTTTTTTAGGATGGGAGGTGTCAAAAGGATGGGGAGATGAAACACCTTTTTTTGCTTTTTTGGAGGTCAACTTAGAACAAATGAAAAAAAATAGTTTTTTCGAAATTTTCATCAAATCATTCGGAAACCACCTTACAATTTCCTGACGCTTAGAGCTTACATCTCCGAAAGTCCCGGCGGACCCCTAGTCATGATATGACGTCATTTTGAACGCCTACGCTTTTTTTCATTTTTGAACAAAATTTTTATTTTTGCCCCCATATCGCCGAAAGGGACAATATCGCCGAATTTTTACAAACCCCTGTATATTACCTGTCGGTTGTTATGACTGTGCATCCCCTTGGCTAACGTCACTTCATTTTGATGGAGGAAGAGTATTATTGGTTCAGGAAAAATACTGTATATAATGTGTGCCTAACATCAGTTAAATTCTCTCAACCTTCGCGACGTTACCAGATTTTTTACGATTAATAAAACTTTAGCAATAGATTGTTTGTTTAAACAGAAAAGTATATTTAGACTATTTAATTATAATTTCGCATGTATTTGCCAATAATTGATCTGTAGAGATATTGAAAATCTTATCTAATTATTACGGAATATATGGTATGTAATTTATGGTTTTATCGTAAGTACATTATATACTGAATATAATTTACTTTATATATTAATTCAAAAATTATATCAAAAGTCACCACGAGTTTAAATATATTACTTGCTCAATTCAATTAATACTTTTAAGCTGAAAACTCTATTTATTATAATTTATGGCTCATTCTGTATCTTTAATTATATTCGATCTTACAACAAAAAATACGTTTAGTACAAAATATGCTGCTTTTGCGGGGGGGTTTTTTATTTCAACTGACTTTCCATTCGGCTTGAGTATGCCGCTGATTGGCTGACTTGCCTACGATTTTGTTCGAAAACAACGGTCTTCAAGATAATGGTTGTACTACAGTTGTACTTTAAGGATCTTATTGAGCAAGTGAGACTATGGGCAGGCTCGGTAGCAAATTCAGCAAATGACCTTTATTTATTAATCCTGCAGAAAAAATTAGTCTGCATGCGTGAGTTAATACTTCCCATGGCACATTTACAATTATTGTTAACCCGAAGCTCATTTCCGATAAGTCCTTGATAATAAAACAAGTGTATAGGTATAAAAAGTTAAGGATGTGTAAAAAAAAGTACGGCCACGTCCTCTATATCCTGCAATAAACTTAAATCAACTTTGTGTTTTAATTTTAAAAACTTTTATTGATCCTCCGACCAACATGAATTAACAAATATTTTCCGAGATAATTTCCTTTGTTTTTCATGGGAAAGTCTATACATTTTTTTTACAAATTCACACTTCCTCAAATTTATGGTTTTAGCGGTGGATCAGCTGGCAGGATAGTAATTTATGTAGACAAGGTCAATCAACTGACTTTTTATATTAAATTTCGACACTTTTGATCCTTTTATTCCAATATTTTTCGAGGTTTTCTTTATAATAATTTTTTGAGAACGAGAATCCCCTGAAATATAAACTAGAAGAGGGTATTTCAAGTGCTCAAGTCATCTCATGAAACTGTTTTTAGGGGTTTTCACAGTAAACAGGCTATTTCGTGAATTGTGCATTACTAAAGTTATTCTTGACATATAAATTTTTAAACAATTTGCAAAAAACAAATTGGAAACTATTTGCACAAGAGGCGCTAATAATTAAAATTAAAAAAATATTTAGCCTTTCCGGACGCAACAAATTTTTAACCTCATTTTTAAAGTTTTCGTTGCCAATCTATTTAGAAACAAGATAAAAAGTTTTGAATTTCTGACTGGTCACACAAAAAACAACGAAAACTTAGAAAATTGTTTGAATTTTTGTAAAAGTTTATTTTTGAAAATTTGAACAGATATAAAATACAAGGAAGAAATGCACAGTTTAACAATAGTAAAAAATTAACTTTATACAAAAAAATTACGAAGTCCAAGATCACCATTAACAATACCGACTGAAATAATTTCAAATAAATTTTAATTTGAAATAATAAATCGAGTAAATAAATTCGCGGGGCTGAAGTGGTAAAACAAAGTTCAAATTGATAATGGTTCAAAAATTAGTTTACTCGGTAAAGTTCAGTAAAAGAGGTCAAGAATATATTTGGCAAACGGGATAGTATTTGTCATTATTTAAAAATAAGATGAAAGTTACGGTATAATTTCAATAACTGGCAAAAAATATAACCCAATTGAAATCAAAAATCAAGGGAACAGATTTACCACTTCTGAAAATATATGCATCATCCAAAATCTTCAAAGAAATAAATGCGAACTTATTATTGAATCGAAAGTTACTCAAAATCTCGCACCCACGCATAAAATCGCTATAAATGCCGCCCTCATTAGCTGAGTGAAGTAGCCTGCTTGCAAGATGTTATGTAATTTTTAGTTAAATCAGGATACAGGGGAGGCCCAATATCGCCGAAAGTTTTTTGGCAAGAAAATTCGGCGTTATTGAGCATTTTCGGCGATATGCAGACAAAAATTAATGTTTTCTTTTAAAAATTTGAAACGTGTAGGCCAATAAAAATGCTGTCATAATTGAATAGCTTTCAATTTGTAGAGTTAAATTATGTTTTAGACGGATTTGAAATAAGGATGTTCAAATAATAAAAAATCGGTTTTAATGTGTTTCAAGCTATCTTGTAAAGAATTTTCTGGTCATTTAAGACAGAATTGTTTATGTAAAATTTATGTAAAATCGATTTTAAGGTCAATTTTCGTGATTACAGAGTATGTGATCTCAGTTTCTAGCGAAGCCGTATGAAGTGCTAGAAGGCTGATTTGGGCCAGTGAAAATTAAGCGTTTTCCGGTTACCCGTTTTTTTGATGAGGGTTGGCGACAAATATTTAACCTCTAATGACCGGTCAAAGTTTCAAGTCAACTCAAGTTCATCGTAAGACTTGAAAGTATTCCCAAAATAATTGGAAGGGTCGACTTTCAGATGAACGTAGTGAGCAACTATGGGTCAATAATGTACTGAAAGGGTCGCTAGAGAGCAAAAAACTGGAAAAAAGGCATTGACCAGTTTTTGCTCTCTAGCGACCTTCAGTACATCATGAGACCCATAGTTGCTAATACGTTCACTGAAAGAGCGACCTCCCAATATTGGGAATACTTTCAAGTCTTAACGATGAACTTGAGATTGACCTTGACTTTGACCGGTCATTAGAGGTTAAATATGGGCCAACCCCTCAATCAAAAAAAACGGGTACCGAAAAACGCTTAATTTTCACTGGCCAAAAAATCACCGTCTAGCACTTCAAACGGCTCCGCAGAAACTGGATCACATACAACTGTAAAATCACGAAAAATTGACCGTAAAAGCGATTTTTTTTGAAAATTTTACATAAAAAAAATCCTGAATCTTAAAATGACCAGAAAAAATTCCTACAAGATAGGCTGAACACATAAAAAACCGATTTTATTTTTGAAATTCCTTATTTCAAATCGCTCTACATGAAGTGAAAAACAAAATGCGTAGAATAATTAAACATAGGAGGGCCACCTTGTGGTCAAATTAAAATTTCCATAATGCAATTTGTTCGTTATCGAATCCCCACATAGAGAGCTTAATCCCGACGTTCTAGCATGTAAAAAAAAATGAGCTGGATCTGGACTGCGGACACACTACAGTGAACCAGTTTGGGAAAAAAGAAGGGAAAAAACCTACACCCTGGTAATAGGAATCACTCCACCAACGCGATATTATAAACACAATTCAAAAAAAGAAGATTGGAAAATGGTAAATTTGCATGTGATGACTTATTCCATGACGCACCAAAACAAATTGTTAAATAAAAAACCTCAAACGCCCCACGCAATATTTGGCGGAGAGTTTTATAGCTAAAGAATCGCAAAATTGCTTTGTTTTTTGTTCGGCGGATATTGGCCGGGATGATAGGCCTTCCCTGTGATCCCTTCCAACCGATTTACTCGCGTACGGTGAATTAGGGTTTCAAAACCATGTTACACTTGGATTGAGAAAACGAAGATACCCCATTGAGTTTATTAGAAAACTCATGAATCGGACCTGTTTCTTTTAAATATTTGAGATTTGATTAGAGGTTAGAAAAAATGGTTTTTTCTGAGTAAGTATATGTGGTGGCATTTGAGTTAGGTAAAGAAATAATCGGTGTTGAGTTTTTCCAATAATGCGAGGGTGCAAATGGTTTGACACCCTATTACGAATATTAGGAGTCACTGTGGATGGTAAAAAATATATATAAGGTGAGGCATTCGTCCTAACAACGTTAAAGCTAACAAAAAGCTATCATATTTACTTATAAGACATTTATGTACCACATTGGTATAACCACATTTGTAAGGCCTATAGAAAGAATTAACAAAATATTTTATCGATCACGACACGCTCGGATTTTCAATTGATTTTTTTGACTGTTGAGCTAAAAATAACAGGTCAAATTTACAGACGATTTAGCAGACAATATTAATTTAAAATTTTGAAGATGGTCCAAAGGGTGTTCCATGTTTTCATTAGATTACTTCGGACAAAGCAGGCAATAATCTCAATAAATATCATCAGTCTCCCACGAAGTAAAAGGGGAGGTGCTAATGCTAAATTATCAAATTTTATACAAAAAGACTAAAAGCTTGCAAATTGAATCAGATTAAAAAAAATCGTCGAACGTTCTCAGACTTACAAGATTTTTTGAAAGAATTCGCTATACCGAACCGTTCAATTATTATAAACTCCCACGTTCATTCAAAATTGTGTGTGCTGTGAAAAAATTGAGTATAAACACTACAGTCTTTTTTTTTCTTCATTTTGTTTTCAAAATATATCCCTTTAGGAGGAAGGTTGTTATTTTCCTCCTAAAGGAATATAATCAACATGGGGAGGTTTAAGATGTACAACACCTACTGTAGACTACAGTCTGTAGTACACTCTTAGGCTAAGAGTCTGAGAGTCTTAGCCCTCATCTTCGCCGTTGTGCTTTGAAACACAAAGTCCAAACATTTTATGGAGATGTGTATTTTGGCCAGAGAATCATCATATCCGAAGCCAGAACGTTTCTATAATTTTCAGCGATATTCGGTAGATATATCATATGCTCCAGCTCATCTTTTTTAAACCAAATCTATCAAATAAGTTTTGATCTGGATGAATATTGCTAGAAATATTTCATTTTCTTTGACGACTAAATCAAGAAAATCATATTTTTGACTGCAAAAAAGGTTTTTTTAATCCGTTTTTCGACAATAAGTTTTCAAGAAATATTAATTATTTTTGAAAACTGTGTTTTAGATCACTGGTGCGCAAGAATCCTCGTGCGCAGATGTGTTTAAAACCTGGTTAAGAATTAGGTACAATATGTTAAACTGATCATGTGGTATTATCTTTTAATAAAATCTCATTAAAATACTCAAATAAAATTTTTAACCCTTCAAAGAATCTTTTTACATTTTTCTTAATAGAAAATCGATATTTTCGCCCCAAGAAAGTTCCAAAATTATCGATTTCTGCCACTTTTTAATCAGATTTTTAAACTTTGGTTCTGGGACATATGGTTTCTCGGCTTTGTACGATTTGTCAAGGATCATTATTGTCAATTATCATTTTTTCGTCTGGTGAAAACCATGACATTTTAAGTTAATAATTTGTATGATCTCGCCGAAGTTTGCGATGTGAAGTTAAATTTAATATACAAAAAACGTGTTTTAAATCAAGGATCTAGTAGAGAT
>SCLH01000987.1:75135-93067 GCA_004367855.1 Oikopleura vanhoeffeni | reverse complement strand
GTTAGGGGTTTATAATAAGTACAGTAGACTTTATGTGCACGCACTATACATACATATATAATTTTCCCAACTAATGTGCCAAAGTCAGGACGTTCTTGGTCAGGACCTATGAGTAAATGTCAGGACGTTTAAGTACGTTGTGTCTTATTGAAATTTTATGTTATAATTATTGAAACAGCCACTTTTAAAACGATTTTAAGAATACCTTCAGGTCTCAAGACTCCCACTAAGCAAATAAATACACAATTATATAATCATCTCGAGTTTGTCTACAACATAACGATAATATGAAAAAAACATTATTTTTTTTTCATAATTTTAAGAATGCGCTTTAAGGGGACAAATTTTTTTCTCGAAAATCTGTCGCTTAAAAGGGTCATAGGGGATTAAGGGAGTACTGGTCGCATTTTAAGGCCAAAAAACAGGGTTTTCAGCGTCGCCTCAATGAAATACTAGAAACAGCACGAACATATGGATTTCAGTTTAGGGATAATTGAACATTGATCTTGCTTCCACAAAACACATCGAAGGCCTCTGATAAGCCGACCAATCAGGAACGACCTTTCAAAAGTGGCACTATTTTCACTTCAAAAGCCTACTCCTCCCTGAGTTTTGAAGATAGAGAATACTTTTATAGCTTTTATTGACCACAGAGAACGTGGGCAGAGCCCTTAGTTGAGTTTTACTCAAAAAAATTTCATCCNNGGGGAAAATAACCATTTTTTATGAAAAATTGTGATTTTTTCATCAAAATTTGAAACCTATTTAAAAATAATTTTTGATTGATTATATATAAATCAAATCAGAAAAAACGATGACATAGGTCAGATCCTTGTGCATCCATTCCAATACCAAAATAATTTGTGAACACCACTGTGAGCTTGTATCACCTGATATGCTGTACCTTGCTCTTATCAGTAAATTTTCTAGAACTAAAAATCAAAATTCTAGAATATCAAATGTCGGATGCAAAAATATATCGTTTGAACTTCCTTATGCAAAAAAAAATGAAACTCTAACTACCTTGGGCTTTCTGTAATAGGCGCTTGAACAGTCACCTATATAAAGGTGACGGTGCCTTGGCGGAAGTTTTTTTTCTGTGCTCACACGGGTTAAGGAGACTACTTTTAAGGGGTCAGGGACTGTACCGGAAATTGTACATGGTATATTTATTATACTATAATACCATTGGTATATATGTATTGGTATATATATATTTGGTATTGTCATAAATTTTTTGCAGACTTTTAAAAATCAATACTTTTCAAAATAAATTTTGATTTTAAGTTTATTTTTAATTTCAGCATTTCATGAATTATCAAGTCACTTATTCAAAAAAAATTGCTTCATAACTTCCGGTTCTATATTATTATAGTAAAGCAACTCCCCGTCTATTTGATGAGTCGAAGTTATTAATTAATTGAACAAATAAAAAAAAATATGAAATAAAATTATGGAAGATTTAGTATGGCTAGCATCAACAGTAGGAGTTATTTCGATTGCATGTCTAACTTTACGTAAGTTTATCATGTTTGAAAATTGAATTTATTAACACAATTTATTATGGTTCAGAGAAATACTTGTGAAAAATAATTAATGGTAAATAGGCCAAACCCGCTGAAAATTAAAGGGAAAGAGACCAAGTTTTTTCGTTAACTCGTATAGGGTGGCGGAAGATTATTTTTTTGTGAAAATTTTCACGCCGAAATTTTGCTCTTTATTTAATAATTTATTATCTGGCCGTCTGTACGGGCCGTACAGTACGGCTCTGGGCCATCATGTCCTCAATCGACAGTTATATTAATTTTTGGCCATATTCTGGTTTAAAATCTATATATCCTAGCTTTAAATTCTCGAATTGGCCTAAAAATTTTCAGAGATGACCTTGCGGCATTCCTAAGGTTCATACAAGCCATTTTTTGGAATTTCTGATTGAAATTTTTCATACAGAATTTAAAATAGATCTATTCGAAAAATTTCGAAAAAAAATGCTTCGATTTTTTCTCGAACGTAAAACGAGAAGCCAGAGAAAGTTGGCGAATATTAAATCGATATTTTGAAGTTTAACTGCTTTAAAGTTTAAACTTAAAAATTAAATTAAAAGTTAATTTGTTAATCAATTTTGAAAAAAATACAATTGGTAAAAATAAAAAACACGCGAATATTTCAAAAAAATATTTTGATGATTTGATCGGAAATACATAATGTTTTAATGTTTAATTGTGCAGTTTTACCAAAATTCGAACAGTTCCTCATGAGGTCCCTCCCTATCTTTGCAATCAACCATTGTGTACCCATGATGGGTAACCCATCTCGAAGCAATTTGGTGCACTCTTATTCCTCCTAGGCCTTGATAAAATCGGACAAGCATAAACCCTTATGAGTTAAAAACAAGTCCAAAGTTTATCTGCGCAGAGCCGTACATGCAGCTGAAAGTTTATAATTTTGAATTTTTTTAAAAGGTTTTGGTTGCTTTATGTTGCAATTTTCCAACAATTACATCTCCAAAAATGATAAAATTTAATTTGAAAAATAAACACTTTCATATCTATTTTTCATCGAAAGTATAGTCAAAAATCCTCACTTTTCAGATCGTCTTCTTGATGAAACTCCACCAGAAAAACCACTGAAATGTGAGAAATTAGAAAAATCACTTACAAAATACGAATTTACAACGCTTAAAAAGGCATTAAAACGTCCAATGATCGGAAAATTAAATGCAATACTTGAATCGAGGTAAGTTTAACTAACTAACTAAATTAATTAAAAATTTTCGGAAAATTATAATACACGTAATAATATAGTGGTTCCATGACGAAACAAATTGAGCTGAAAATGGAGGTTGAAAAACTAAAACTTGACATGTTGCAAGATAAAACAAATTTTATAAAGCACGAATCCAGAAACAATCGAGAATTTCAGATTCAAATTCGAAAGAAAGATCAAAGTATGAAACTTTTAGAATCGGGTGAAAATCGGAAATTGTGCTTTACGTAAACGAGTTGATCACATGACTAGTACGACCAACTCCCTATCGTGGTCGCAAAGCATGCACTACATTTTTTCACATTTGAGTACGCTAAAGCCAAGTCAAAATTGAATAACAACAGGCTTAAGTCTTCCACATAAAATATCGTTATTAACAGACCGTTATGCAGCATAACTTATGCTTATCACAAGTACATTGCTAGATAAAAATATTAACATAATCTTGATCGATTTTCAGGTCGTCAGGCTCCCCACGGAAACTTATTTCGAGCATCCGCAAAACTTTCAACGATTTAATTTCATAATAAACCTGTTTTTGGCAAAAAAAACGGATCAATTTGTTTAGTATCGTGCAGTTGATGTTTAAATGGTAGATGGTAATATTTTTAAAAATATCAGTCATCATAAAAAAGGAAAAAACAAACAACTTTTCATCAATTAGCGCCCGCTTTAAAAGCGCTAAAATATAATCGAACGTGCTCATTGGTTAATGAAATTAACTACGTAAGAACATTTTATTTTACACGAATACCTCTTTTTAAGAGCCATTTCACCTCAGCTGCATTGTAGAATAAAAATAGTTTTCACTCTATGGTAGAAATGAGATTGAAAGCAGCTGATGATGACTTCAAACGAAAAATTTCTATAGTCACCAGCGAAAAGAAACGAACCAACTCACTGAAAGAGATCTTAGATGAAAAATTAAAAGTGCTACAAAAAGATCACGAAAGGTTAAGAGCTTAAAAATTATTTCATTTTGGCGCCAAGTTCTAATTCAATTAGTTTAAAAAATAGTGATTTTAGCTTGAAGAATGAATTGAAAACGAAAGACGAGCAACTTCAATATTATATGGCAGAAAGGCTGAAGATTCAAACAGAGTTAGATTATGTAGACGAAAATATAGATCATATTGTAAATCCTGCCCTTAATAAATTATATCAATAAAATAAATTCTACTTAGTAAATGATAATTTAGAAAACATTTTAGATTTTTTGTCGGGTGATGAATTACTGACCATTAAAATTTTCGGAGAGGAATTTCAAGTTGTATTCAAAGTACCCAATCAGTACGACCAAAGATACCTTTAGTACGACAACTGTACAATTTTAAATACGTTTAGTACAACAAACTATACGCTTAGTACATCAAACCAGGGGACAGTAGAATTAGATCGGATTTTATTCCAATTTGATTTGATCTGATCAGGTTCAAATTTTGGACTCTAAAAGTCCGACTTTTTCGAGGCGATTAGAGATCGTATCGACTTTTTATCCGATCTCAATTATATTTTCGACCCCTGCAACAAAACTATACTTTAGGACAGGTTTAAATACGTCTAGAACGAAAAATTCTACTGGAAAAACTATCAAATAATTCAGTATTCAGATATCCGAACTTTTATTGAGTTAAGTACATCTATTAAACAGTGGGTTATTGAATCATTTTGAAGGTTTTTGCAAGTTTCAGTGCACAGTAAATTATGTAAATTTGTCGTAGAAAGAAAAGCAAAACTACAGCGATTACATAGCCGGATTGAGTCTGGCCAATTGCAATTGGGGATATAACAACACAAAATACGATTTGCATATGTAAAACTGCTCTTTTATTTAGATGGAAAAATTTTCAAAAAACGGTTTCAATTTTTATCACTTTTGTCTATGATATTTTAACAAATTTTTCCCCTTTTTTCTCACATTTATAGAGCCAGATTTCTTTTTTTTTACTTCAAGAAGTGAAAAAATACAAAAAACATTTCAGAAATGTATTTTTTTGACTAATTTCTTTTTTTGCTGAAATTATAGCCTAATAGCCTTATCCGCTCGTATTCAGTAAACGTTTGATTTCTAATAGCAATATATTTTCAATGCGCATAAATTTTTCTCATCTATCCTAGGAGATACTTTATACCCTAAAAATGTTGGGCAGCCTTTAACTCCAGGCGTTATTTGGATCAATTTGAATTCGTAAACCTTCATTACCAACATGGGAAAAGCATTCACACAAAATTGGCGCATAATCGAAGAGCCAATAACGGCATCTTTTTCAGCAAGGTGTAAATATATCATACGATTATATTCTGTATACGGGTGTTTAGTTATAATGGTGAATTTTGATTACGATAAGACCTCTCCGAAAAAAATAGTAGTCTATTTTAATTTTTATATTGAATAGTGAAGCTAGAAAGCTGATAATATCGTGTTGATAGTGAAATGTATAAAACGTAAAATGTATAAATTCCATATTTTCAAGTTTCAACAACCTGAACGAAAAGTTCTATAATTCAAAATTTGACAAACTTTTCGCTAAATGGTTAAAATTAAACCACGAATCGTGGTCCACGATTAGTATAATCTAAAAAAAAATTTGCGCCAAATAATAATTTTAAAAATGCAAAAATGTCATCATGAAAAAAGACGATTTTTGTACATTTTTAAAATGTTGTTTTTTAAAACCCAACCTGAAGATGGGGAAGATGTCTCAGAATATGATAAATCAATTTTATGTGAAGCTATTTCTTGACAAGTGTAGTAAAGTGTGAAAGTATACAGTGCAATGCCAGTAAAATGATCCACATAATTTGTGGAAGAACAAGAATCGAATTTTGCCTGGGTCTTTTTGGGGAGTTTTGCATGCCAAAGCCAAACATAAGTATGGTAACCAATTCCGGATAAAATAAACGGAATGGTGGTTCCAACTAAAATCATTATAGATAAGTGACAGTATGTCACAAACTGTACGCCCCCCTTTTCACCATGGGGATAAAATTGACTTTTAAACAAGAACCACATCTGAAACTGAAATAAGAATCTACTTCGGTAATTTTTTTTTAGGTGGGCCACCCCTTCTCATGACGATTACGGGAAAACCATAGGCGATATTGAGGAACGGTTTTTGCATTCAACTGCAAACTAAAAAAGCTCAATAGAGAACTTTTATTAAGGGCCTTGGTGCATTTTGACAGATACCGATATGAGCTCTTGATGAAAAAACTTTTCACTGGATTGATATATTTCTTCCCCAAGTATACCATCAAAGTGATGATTCATAATCGAGGCGACTTTTGTAACTAGCGAATTTTTGCATAATGGTTTTTTAAGAAAATTTTGAGTTTGAATTTAACTTTTCAATTCGAGAAATTATGAGAAATTTGGATAAAAGTTCCAAAATAATAAAAAAATACCTTATTTTTCGTTCAAATTTTTTTTTTCAATAGTTGTTTCAACAACGAAAAAAACTCTACAAAATGGCTACTTTAACTTTTCGACTTGGTGACCACATATTTTTTTATTGCTCTTTGAAAAACCATATTACATGGTTTATGGATTTTTGGTCAAAAATAATTAGAATATTTTGAAAATTTTTCTCATTTCTTGTTCAAAAATTTTCAAACTAATTTTTTTGGAATCTTAGCTGAAAATATTGGAATTGCTACTTTCACTATATTTAAATATGCTTTCGTTTTGTTTCTTCGCTCCTGTTTTACTCTGATCATACTTTTTTGAATAGAATCGTTTGCGCGAAATAAAGTTAAGCCCTCTTAGTCAAGAATTAAAAAAATTATTTTCACCGAGACTTGCCCAATTGGTCGACCTGTCGACCGTTTTAAATTTATTTCATTTAACTCATGAAAAATATTCTTTCGATGTGCTAAAATTTCGTTTTTTTTCGACTTTTTCAAAAAATTAAATTTTCGATTTTGACTTAAAAATCGTATGAATTTAAACTGATAAATTTCAACGGTCGACAGGACCGTATTTAGAGCTCCTAATAAAAAAATAAATTTTATGTAATTTAGACACGTAACTTACAAACGCGGGTTTTTTCAAAGACGATTTATAAGTAAATAATCAATCTGAAAGAAATTCAGATTATACAAAGTAAGCTGAAAAGTGGCAACTTGTGTTCGAAAAAGTTTCTATTTCGAAAATTTTGAAGTGGCAAAAAGTTTCCCATCAAGACAAAAAAAATGAAAAAGTGCAAATCTTTCAAAATGCACCGAGGCCCTTAAGTTGATTTCACATCCGGTTCAGCGGATATCTTATTCCTACTGGATTCCAGTAACTGGAAGTATCCAGCAGGATGAGTTGGGGCATGAGTTTGTGAGCGCGCGTTGAGGGGAGAGTCGAGAGAGGGAACTCAGGTTGGGTTCTCGCCAAAAAACAAGGGATGGTACTATCGATCGATAATATCGATCGCCGCGATATAAAGACCATTTATTATTAACAACTTAGTAAATTTATGTTAAGGATTATAAGTTATGATTTTTATATAAACCGGAATGTAATTTTTTGGTAGGTTCGAATCTCGAAAGGTCCAATTTTTTTTTAATCAGCCGGAAAGTTAATTTTTTTATGTTTGTTCATTCTTATCACGATTGTCTACACATCTACTGCTCGAACTTTTTTTTTGATGAATTCCTGGAAGAAAAAAACGAGTTTCGATTTTTTTTTCTAAAATTTTATACTGAAAATGCCTATATAATAGATCTCCGGTTACCGGTGAACAGGTAGTTCGATGAAAAGGAAAAAAATTCTCCATTGAGCTTTTTTAGTTGGCAGTTGAATGCGAAACCCCGTTTCTCGATATCGCCTATAGTTTTTCCGTAATCGTCATGAGAAGGGGTGGCCCACCTAAAAAAATTACCTTGGGAAGTTTATGACCTGGGCAGAATTTTATTTCGAATCTTAAAAACCTCAAAAACTTTTTTCTGAAAATTCATCTCAGGTACAGTATGTAAAATTTTCTCCTGCGACAGCTCAGTGCTGACACCTGACCCCCCCCTGCGATTGCGAATACTAAGTTTCAAAATCAGTATGTTATAAGTTATGTAGTTTTTTTTAACATGGTCTACCATACTCAGTCAATATTAAAATGTGATTTACTTGTACCAGTAACTGGTATTTTTTAAATGCTGCGCTGTGATTGGCTACGCTGCAGCGCGCTGGTTGGCTGTGTAACAGATCGCCAATTTAACAAAAATAACATATTTATAAATTTTTTATAATATTACCTCAAAACCGCTGTGCAACGAGCAACAATAATCAATAATAAAATTTCGAGTCCTCATACAATTTTCACAACTTATATCCAAAATACTGTTTTTAGATGACAATACACACCACAAAATGACCGCCGTGCAACGAGCTTTAGTGATAAATAAAAAAAAAATGGGTCAAAAAAAGTTTTTTAAACTTATATCCAAAATACTGTTTTTCTGGCAAATTTTTGCCAATTTTTTTTTTCATTTCGACAAGAAATATTTTCGCGAAATAAATTCAGATGACAATATACATAGCATGGCCACCATTAATTTCGACATATAGAAATAATGGGTGGATTGTTCTGAAACTTCTTGAGGGTGAATAATATATGTCAAAATGGAAAAAAAAATATTCAAAATTTTTTTTGACGTCACGTGATCAAAATATAGCNTGACAATGGTGGATTTTGATTACGATAAGACCTCTTCAGAAAAAAATGTTCTCAAATTAATTTTTTTTAAGGCCATATTCTTCAGCATGACGAAAAACCCACAAATCACAAAAAAAATTTTCATAACATGTCAATTTCGGATCAAATTTCAATTTCAAAACATTTAAAACTCGAATCTTATTTCCCCGTGTTTGAGGTCATGTGAATACAAACACTTCAATTTTAAGTTCAGCGTCATCTCCGCAAGTTTCTAAGCACAGTTTTTGGATTTGTATGAAAATTCGTCTCCAGAGTCTCACAGGACCTGTAAGTTGATTTCTCCCAGGGTCAAAAGTGAAGTGCAGGTGAAGGTAGGAACATCTCGTGCAGGTGGAGGTTAACTAGAGTTTTTAAGGTCACTTGAATCCAATTTAAAGCAGGCGGAGAAGATCAAATTCGACGGAAAAGCATACAATCTGGTCCGTTAAGTCTGTACATGTGGATCCTGTTTGTTGGGCTATTTCAAGCCTGTCTATACAAAAGATTCGAAAAAACGCTTCTTAGAAAAAATGTGGTGCTGCTTCAACCAATTTGATGCCCGAAACCGAGACGGATAATGAAACACATGGTATAGGAATGGATTATCCTAATGAATCGTACAATATAGCAAATGTTACGGATTCTTATTCAGACATATCATGAACTCAAGTATCGAGTCCTTGGTCGACCTTCTAGATGAACCCTCTTTAAATGATACGATTATTGTGTCTGAAGAACAGCCAGCTTGGATAGATTACGAATCAAATTCCGAAAATGAATTAACCATGCATCCCTGTCTGAAAGTTGATCTTGATGAAGCACGGCTAGAAAAATTCTTGCGAAAAAAACATATGATGGCTTCAAAACAATTTAACCCAAAAAAAGAATATTTCACCGATTTCGTGAACGACATGTTCAAACTTTTAGATAAAGTGAGTCCGAAGATGGAAATGCGATTTGTCGCCTTGTTTTAAATTCGCAAGGCTTATTGCTCAGTTGCTGATGGGAAACCAATATCGGATTGTCTGGGATACATTCAGAAAGAATTGAGCCTATACCTAAAAACTTATTCTAAGTATTTTTTCGTCTCCGTCTATGTTCAATACAAAAACATTGAAATGGACGAATAACGGTCAAACGTGGCGCACTTTTGTAACGATAGCTATACTCATCGATGATAAAAAATCAATTTATTCGATTCGTTAGTGAATGATCGAAGTGCGTTTTTATTATGTATCTGTCGAAATAATGACAGCAATACTGCAAGAGATTACGAAAAATGAAAAGTTGGAGACAGAACATTCTGAATTGAAGTTGTTTCACCCAGAGAGTCAGTTAATGGTGACTGTGGGCCACTATCAATTCTGTTTGGAGAAATGTTCTTAAATTATCAAGAAAAATTTATCTTGGATTTGCATTATGAGCCCGAAATAACAAACTTACGAGGCAATCACAAATCCTGTTTAACTATGGTAACTATATTCCAAGAATTAATGTGAGACAAAACGCTTATCATTGGTTTCGTCTACTCCAAGGCCATCTCGAAACGACGAGCGGATACAAATTACTTATTTAATGCAAGAAAAAAACTTCTTTGATTAATGAATTAAATAATAAAACAAATTCTTGAAAATGACTTTTAGTTCGTTATTTTTTTCCTTATATTCAAAACGGACCAAAAGATTCGGGTTTTTCTTCTGATATTCACAATTTTTCTAATTCAATCATCTGTGATTTTGCTTTCTAGCATCATCGGCTGATATCATAAAGTAAATAAACTTAATTTTTGTGATATTTTAGAGTTATAATCTTTTTTTTTCAGTTTTTGATTAAATTGTGCATTTTTTTGAGCAAAATCATAATTGCAAGATAAACCTCTTTTTGCTCTCTAGCACACCTGTGAATTTTGTTTAATTTTGAGGTCATTTTGTAATCAGTAAGGTCCATTCTCTCATAAACGTAGTTTTTTACAAAATCCAACATTTTTTACTGTCCGAAATTTTGACCTTAGGAGAAATCAACTTACAGGCCGCGTGTTCATACAAATCCAGAAACGTTGCTGTAGGAACTTGCGGAGATGACGCTAAATTTTAAATTAAAGGTTTTTTATGTCACATTAAGCTCAAAAACAGGGCAAAAAGCTCGGTTTTTTTGTTTCAAATACACAATCTCTAAAATTCGTCATTCTGTGATTTCGCTCTCTAGCATCATCTAAGGATATTAAATAAGTGAAAAAAAGCCCTTCGGTAATTTCTGAAATTTGGTGTTTTTTGCCATAGTTTTTGATCAAATTGAGCATTTTTACACTACATTAAACAAATTCACGATTTACTGTTTTTGCTCTCTAGCACCAACGATGGATATTTGGAATTTTTAAGATGAATTTCGTGATCATGGTGTCAATTTATTCCGTGACGCATTTTTTAGCAAAATGACATATTTTGTCCCGAAATTTTGACCCTGAAAGAAATCAACTTACAGGTCCTGTGAGACTCTGGAGACGAATTTTTCATACAAATCCAAAAACTGTGCTGTAGAAACTTGCGGAGATGACGCTTAACTTAAAATTAAAGTTTTGTATGTCACATGACCTCAAACACGGGAAATAAGATTCGGGTTTTTTTGGTTTCAAAACACAATCTCTAAAATTCGTCATTTGGTGGATTCGCTCTCTAGCATCATTTGCGGATAATTCATAAGTGGAAAAAAGGCTTTATGTAATTTCTGAAGTTTGGTGTTTTTTTGCCATAGTTTTTGATTCAAATTGAGCATTTTTTCTGGACATAAAAACAAATTCAGGATTTACTTTTTTTGCTCTCTACACCACGATGGATATTTTGGAAATCTTTAAATGAATTTCGTGTCAATGGAGTCAATTACTTCCGTGACGCATTTTTTAGCAAATTTGTGCATATTTTTGTCCCCGAATTTTGACCCTAGGAGAAATCAACTTACAGGTCCGTGAGACTCTGAGACGAATTTTCATACAAATCCAAAAACTGTGCTGTAGAAACTTGCGGAGATGACGTTGAACTTAAAATTGAAGTTTTTGTATGTCACATGACTCAAACACGGGGAAATAAGATTCGGTTTTTTTGGTTTCAAACACCGATCTCTAAAATTCGTCATTTGGTGATTTCGCTCTCTAGCATCATTTGCGGATATTTCATAAGTGGAAAAAAAGGCCTTTCGTAATTCTGAAATTTGGTGTTTTTTTGCCATAGTTTTTGATCAAATGAGCATTTTTACTGGACATACAAACAAATTCACGATTTACTGTTTTTGCTCTCTAGCACACGATGGATATTTTTGGAAATTTTTAAGATTAATTTCCTGATCAATGGTGTCAATAATTCCGTGACGCATTTTTAGCAAAGTTTGACATATTTTTGTGTCCGAAATTTTGACCCTAGAGAAATCAACTTACAGGTCCTGTGAGACTCTGGAGAGCGAATTTTATAACAAATCCAAAAACTGTGCTGTAGAAACTTGCGAGATGACGCTGAACTTAAAATTGAAGTTTTTGCATGTCACCATGATCTCAAACACGGGGAAATAGATTCGGGTTTTTTTTGTTTCAAATACACGACAATCTCTAAAAATTCGTCATTTGGTGATTTCGCTCTCTGCATCATTTGCGGATATTTCATAAGTGGAAAAAGGCCTTTCGTAATTTCTGAAGTTGGGTGTTTTTTGCCATAGTTTTTGATCAAATTGAGCATTTTTACTGGACATAAAAACAAATTCAGGATTTACTGTTTTTTGCTCTCTAGCACCAACGATGGATATTTAGGAAATTTTTAAGATGAATTTCGTGATCAATGGAGTCAATTACTCCGTGACGCATTTTTTAGCAAAATTTGACATAGTTTTGTCCCGAAATTTTGACCCTGGGAGAAATCAACTACAGGTCCGTGAGACTCTGGAGACGAATTTTCATACAAATCCAAAAACTGTGCTGTAGAAACTTGCGGAGATGACGCTGAACTTAAAATGAAGTGTTTGTATGTCACTATGACCTCAAACACGGGGAAATAAGATTCGAGTTTTAAATGTTTTGAAATTGAAATTTGATCCGAAATTGACATGTTATGAAAATTTTTTTTTGGTGATTTGTGGGTTTTTCGTCATGCTGAAGAATATGGCCTTAAAAAAATAATTATTTGAGAACATTTTTTCTGAAGAGGTCTTTATCGTAATCAAAATCCACCAATATGATACATAGACTCCTTTTTGCTTGGCGCCATTCCGAATTATTCATTATTCACATAGCTTTCGTTTATATGACTAGATAGATCCGCCGACGTGGATTCTTTCTAACCTTTCTCTCAAACGGAAACCGGTTGAGTGTACCCCAACTTTAAGTTACTTAATATAGAGTCAAAAAATAGCGAGACGAAAAAGTAATATATTCCCACAGACTTTTGTTTTAGAACGAACGAGGCGTGACTATCTTGGCAGATAGAGGTTATCAGCCGATCCCTTTTTTTCGTCTTTTTCTGGGGTTTAAGCAGAACGTATATTGGTGGCAATTATAAATAATTTGAAAGAGACTAAGCAAAATCCTGCCTCTCACTCGCGAGGTGAGAGTTCTCTCTATGTTTACAAGCCTGGTTTCTCCAGTTCGGAGCGGTTTAAGTGCTTCGAGGATTTTTCTCGCAGTATAAATCTGTTACAATCTTGTTATAAAAATCCTTAACACCATCTAATTTGTGTTTATAATATACACATTGAAAATAATAGGAAGGATATACATCTTTAGGTCGAATTAATGAAGTTATTCCTGTGTCTTAGCTCCTTCTAGGAACATGCTAAAGATGTATTTCTGATATAGCAAGGAGAAAAATCCTACTTGTATTCTGAGCATCAAAGCTCACTTCTCCGTTCAATATATTCAAGCGTATCTCTCAGTCCTTTTTCTCGAAATAAACCGTGAAATACTTTTTTTTATATTCAAATTAACCGCCTCCGGCCAAAACTTATTATCACCAGTGCGTTTTTGACATACATCTCCGATAGTGGTGTCATATTACACTTTTTTAGAATTGTTAGGACATTTGTTATATTGCTATGTGAAAATAGTTTTATATAATTAATATTTATTAATACCACTAATATGAGCACCGAGCCGTGGGAATGTTAATTGGCTGTAATGTACGCAGACCATTTCTAAGGAATTTAATGGTTGAATGTTAAAACCTGCTGGAACTCAGACATTCGCAAACTGCTAGAGTTGTTCAAACTGAGAACCATACAATCTGATTTTTGGGGAGATTTTGAACATTAATTAAGTATTAAACCACAAGAGGAACGAAACTTAAGCGTGTCCTAAGCAGTAAAGTAGTTCGCTCTTAGGGCGCTAAAGTAGAAGTTAAAGATGAAGAAAAACGGAAGATTTGAGTCGAGTATTGTCAATATTGAGTTGTACGCCCTCGCCACTACACTGATTGGTTGATTCCACCTTCCCCCAACTCGAGACGCATGACCACGGATCGTACTAGACTCAGCAAAAGAAAAACTTGAGAAATTGATTTTCGACGACCACCGAGCCTCAACATTCTCAATTTAAGTTTATTTAGTTACCCAGGCTAAATGATCGATTTGACGTCATTTCGGACGCCTACGCGTTTTAATTTTTTTTCAACAAGAAATAATTTTCTGTCACATAAATAGAAAATCCTGCCAGTTCGTAATTGTACTGGTACGCCCACAAAAATGACTTGGATTCTCGAGCAAGTAATGACCAATGAAGATGGCTGGATCTCCCTATTTGTGACGTATCAATACAATTTTACGACTGGGAAGTAAATTTTCGATATTCGTATAGAGTCAAAATAGTTGTCACAGGAAAAATGGTCTCTACAATTATCTGACAGAGTTCAAATCTGAAATATAATCTGAATTTTCTCGAGACAAGTGTCAAAAACGACAGATAATTAAATTCTAAGGCTTTCAAGATTATGAAATGAATATTCGAAAATGCTCATAGCGAGCTGAACTCTTTCAATCGTAGAGACACTTTTTTTCCTATGATAAACTTATTTGACTCAGTATTATGAAAATTTTTACCAACTTTTTTGTGCGAAAATGAAGCCATACCTTCTTCTTCAGCGCTTTTCTTAAAATTCGCAAAGATTATTACAAGGGGCTGACGAATCGTGAAGATTTGAAATTAAAATTTGAATGATGCGAAATTTGAGGAAATGAGTTGGATTTCCACTTAATTGTTTTGTTTGTGTTTTTTGCAATTAGTCCCGATCTGTTTTTATTGGCGGTCGTGCTTTCCGTTCCCAAATTGGCCAGCGACTTTTTTGTCTCGCTATACGTTTGCTTAGGTGGGTACGGAAAAGCACGCCCGTGCTTTCCGTACCCAAATTGGTCTGCATTAATTTTTTTTATTTAGGTCAATTTGGTACGAAGCACGGGCGTGCTAGCGTACCCCAAAATTGTCTGAATGAAGTATTATGTTGTGAAAACGTACCTCATGATTATGGCGTCATACATAGATGAGTCATTAAGCGTGTGGTGATGAACTGTCACCAACTCCACTGGAGCACAGTGATAAGCAGAAACTTATGCCGCATTAAGAGGTCAGTAACGGAGACTTATTCTGCCAAAAACTAAACCTTCTTTTGAGTTTTTGTAACGCGATGGTATAATAACAACAAAAGATGCAATAAAAATCAACCTCTTATAGGCGTTTCAAAGCGCCGAAATGGTTGTTTTTTTCATAACTCAAGATTTGTGACCACTTGGAAGCTCCAAAATTTTTCTGTCAGGATTGGACGTCCATTCTTTTTGAGAAAGTTCAACCCATACACTCGAGAATCTGATACTTGAGGGTTTAGATTTGCAGATAAGTCTCCCGGTACTGATCCTAAGTTCTGCGGCATAAGTTATGCCTAATCACTGTGCTCAGTGCAGTCGTGAATCCTCATCCGCATAATAATAGGTTGCTTTTTCCACAACATATTTTCATTCAGACCCAATTTGAGTACTAAGCACGCCCGTGCTTTCCATACCCAAATTGACCTAATAAACAAAAATTAATGCAGACCAATTTTGGTTACGGAAACACGGCGACACGGTACACTAACACCGACTGCGTTTTATTAGCTACTTTTTGAGAAACTGCTTGTCTACACAAAAAAAGTTAATATTTGCGGTTTGAAAGAAAAATGGGGCAAAAAGCATAAAATAAATTAATCTTTAAATGCCAATTGAATTAAAAATTTTACGTAGTCTGTTGATTAAACCGCTTTCTAAATTGTCACGAGCCTAAATTAAAGAAAAAACTTCGACTTTTTGACCTAGGTACTACCGCCGATTTATAAATTCGATTAATTGTGATTTAATCAGGTTGAATTTTATTTTTTGTCGGTGTTTCACGCATACTCAATTTATAGTTGTAATTTATAGTCAACTTATATTGATAATTAGAGTGATGCGTGAAACACCGAAAAAAATAAAAACTTCAACCTGATTTGAAATTCAGAATCTATTTACTTTCAGATCCTGAATTTCAATATTCAAGATGAAAGCTCAGCTCTCCGAGTATTGACTAACTTGAATTCTAGGACCGAACTAGAATGGCATGTCAATGTCGCTTACAAAATAAAATTTGTAAAAGCATTTGAGTCATGTGGTTTTTAGCAGCTTATCATCTTAACTTTGCAGGTAACATTATTTGAGACGACCAAGCGATTGATTGAATGACACTTAACTGGAGATTAGCCTGCTTAAATGTTCGAATCATTATTCTTGTTTATTTAAACTTTTCTTTTATGTCCACAGCATTAATTCACCTGCTAGATTAGATACTGAAATTGTGAAATGCTGAGAAAGACTAAAAGTGGGCATCAAAAATCCGTTTAATTAAAACTCATTTTTGGTATAATTATTTTAATCATGGAAAATTTTAGGTACAAATACAGTTTGAGATGAAACTGGCTTTAAAAGCCTTTCTTAGGTAGATCTTCGCCAACCAATGACCGCGTGCTGATTGTTTCTAGCCTCTGGATGTAGTTAAAAAAATCGGGTCTCGTTTGACTTTGTTAAATTTTCGTACTTTCTTTGATTTTTCGCACCATAATCGACCATCAGGAATCAAATTCTCGTTTTGGCGCGTTTCACTTATTTGATTTATAATTTTGCAAAAAAGATTTTTATTTCGTAATGAAGAAATATCAAGCGCGCTTATTGGCAACTTTTGCTCCCTTTTTTGCAAAATGACTCATAAGTTCCAAAATAATACTTCTCAACAAAATACTTCGACGGCGATTAATATTAGATTTTTTATTGCATCAAATTTTACCCATGGGAGTTACCAAAACACAAATAAATTTATGCAAAGTTACTTCCGGACATGTTTGCAAGCATTTTATGAACAATTTTCAATTTATAGTGATGGAAAGGTTAAAAACTGTGTAATTTGCCATATGCAGATAAAGATTATTTATGTGACTAGAGATTTTTTATCCTGAAATAACATCTAGAATTTTTCATCCAAATTAAAGCTCGCCAGAGAGTTTGTTTTTTTCAGAAAAAAATGTTAACTTTGATAGTGTGATTGATTATGGAACACCTCATATTTCGATTTTAACTCGTAGACTCGATTTAGCCGCAATATTTGCCGACCATTCACTGATCGCATTTACGACCGCTTAATCTTAAATGACAAACAATTATAAGCTTATCGATAAACTTTAGACAAAATGACGTTCCTGTGCGTTTTTTTTATTAAAACTTTTACTGTGAATTTACAGTACTATTGTTCTGCCAAAAATTTTTTTAATTCACAAATTAAACTTCTCACGCTCGTATCACAGAAATTCTAAGACTTTTTTCCCACTTACACATTATAGCCCGAAATGATACGTGACCGTATTTTAAGATAAGGTGTGTCAAAGTCAGTACTGTTTTTTCCAACATTGCTTAATCACAATTATTGAAAAGGAAGTGTGTTCCTGCCTAGAAGTTTTTATGATTCTTTTAACACTTACACTCTCACAGTCCGAAAACCGGATCACAGCTTGACCTATCAAAATTAAGCAAATATGGTTGGGCCACATGTAGCCCAAATAGTTTACTCTAATTACGCCGAAAAGTTTGCAATACTGAAGGATCTCTCTCTTCTGTTTTGTTTACACTTTTTTTAGAATTTTTGAGGATTTTTTCTAAGTATTTTTATAAGTTATTATTATGTACACCACAAAGTGACCGCCGTGCAACGAGCTTTATTAATAAATAAAAAAAAATGTTCGCTCAAAAAAGTTTTTAAACCTTATATCCAAAAATACTGTTTTTCGGCCGATTTTAGAAGATTTTGACATTTAAAATGCCTTATTTAACAATTTTTTAGGAGATTTTTGTTATTAATATTTAAATCATTAAACTTGAAGTGAATTGAGACGAACAAAATGGAGGCTTAATTTTGATAATCGGATAAAGTCGAATTTTGACCAATCAGAGAGCGTTATCTTTTCGAATTT
>SCLH01000987.1:62238-75129 GCA_004367855.1 Oikopleura vanhoeffeni | reverse complement strand
TGAACAAAATGTACTTTTTCGTTTTTCAATAAAAATGATACATCGCGAGATCTGAATTTGCGAGGACAGCCTATGCCAGATACGGTATCCGGGATTTCCCCAAAATTACATACTTGAGATAGAGCCATAGCCAGAAATAAGATAAAGAGAAGTCACAACACTCAAATTCGTATAATAAAGTAGATTTACTGCATGAAAAGCATTCAATGAGCAGTTGTCATCATTCGGCTTCAAAATCAGTCTTTTATGACTTTCGTCTACCCTCTCATTAGAGCCAACTTTTCGGAAATAATCAAGATTTGTGTTGAGCATAAAATGTCGCCAAAATTTATGTAGAATATACCAAACAAATACACTAAGCAAGCTAGAAATACAAGTGAAAATATAACTGTAATATCCACTAATTTCATCAGTTATCACTGAAGGTTCTAAGGTGTTCTTACAAAACCTAGTTGGAGACCGAGCCTTAAGGGGGTACTGGTCGCTGGAATTTATTTTTCTCGATAAAATATTAGCCAACCAGGGCTTCGAAGATATTATTGAGATTAGCCAGTTTGTAGATCCAGCCTTTAGCTTGCGTGAGAAATGTGTCAAAACTTTTTTGTATGCACACACTCCCTGACACATAAGCGACACAAGAGGTCAAGCCAAAATGGTAAAACTATCTCCCACGTTTTATGTCGAAATTATCTGAAATTTTGACATAACTTGTAAAAGTGGTCGGCGAAACTTAATCTCGGTCAAAATTTTTAATTTCGCTCTAGTTTTTTTTAGAAAATGCAGAAAACCACAGTTTTTTGGCAATTATCCGTCGGAAAAACTATCTCCTTCTAGGAATTTTTTGTGCTTATTATCGTTAGCTGAACCAGAATAAATGTGTATCAGCTCATCAAAATCATTTTTTATCTATTTTAGGAAAGATTTGAGCTCGAGTTGTCATCTTTGAAATCGTAAAAATTTGAAAAAATCAAAGCATTATGAAAATTTTCCGGCATTTTTTCGGCCAAAATTATTTTCTGTTTTTTATATTAAATCTGTGAGGAAAAACCAAAAAATACGCCACTTTACTTTTTCAAAATGCCTACATATTTTTTCTGAACAGCCGTTTGAAAATCATAAATTTTATTTTTTCATTTGTCGACCTTTCTGAAATATTATGAAGAATTTTCCGCAAATCATGTCCAAAATGTTTATTTCATGTTTTCGAATCCAATAGAAAATCTGGAGAATCATGTATTTTAATTTCTGGGAGCTTATTTAATCCCGTATGTAACATAATGAGATGGTAGCGATTATCCATTTCTAAACTATTGAGATGAATTTTCAACACTGGCGTAAACAACAGGTAAGTGCCATTGGCACTCTATTGAAAAATTTTATGGCTTGAAATAAAATCCAATATGAGTCGGTGGCATAGGCCTCATTTTTTTGATAGTCAGAGAATATTTAATATCAAAACGCAATTGAAGGTTCAATTCTACTTCTCAAAAAAAGTTGTTTCTTCTCTACTTTTGGCATTTTTCAATGGAAAAAAAAACTTTGATATCGAGGAAATTTTTAATGTGCAGAATTAAAAACAAAACTTTTTAGCGCAGTACACCCGACAAGCTAAAGTTTATTAATACGCTTCAAAGAAAATTCTATAGTCGGGTTTAGTTGGAATGGATGTACAGTGAAAATTGTTTTTTTTTATATTTCACAGATAATCAGTTATGTTAAGAAATTAAAAATATAAACGTTCGCAAGAATGAACACTTTATTGAAGATAAAAATAAAAATTAATTTTCACATTTTTTCTTTCATATATCCCTTATTGCCCTCCTGTCCTTTTTTGGTCCTCAAAACACGGGGGTGAGAAAACGGACGCTTCATTTCAAAACGAGCATCCGATTTAGTTCTTAGATAGCTCAAACTGAGCACAATTATCTAATTAATATAAACATTAAAAACTGTTTTTAATAGAACCAATGATTTTATTATTTTTTAAGATTACTGAAATTGTTTAATTATTAGTTTTTTGTTGAAAAATAGAAACAAAGGTCTGAGAAAAAAATATAAAGAATGGTCTGATTCGGACCAATTTTTATTTTGTATTATTCACGTAGATATTGGTGCACAGTTGAGCTATCTAAGTACCTAATCGGATGACTCGTTTTCAAGATGGACGCGTGGTTTTCTCACCCCCCGTGTTTTTTGGGGGCCAAAAAGGACAGGAGGGCAATAAAAGGATATCGCTCTGAAAAAATGTACCACCGGATCGATGCCACCCCCCTTAGGGAGTGGGTGGTCGCAGATTTGACAGTTTACGAAGTTGATTTTTGGATAAACTAGCAAAGCTGGAATATCCCCAAAAACTTTTGCATCTTTGAAGACACAACTCTTCCTCGGTGATTTGTATTTAACAGTATCTGATACAAATCCCACCCTACGCTACACTTACGCTTTAACAGCCTTCTAAAAAAACACTCCAGATAATGAATTTCCTCCATTCATTTTCCCATTTTTCAGTAATTTGTGTCCAAAAGAAGCCTCGCACATATTCATTATTGTCCTGTCAACTCGGAATTTCGCTTTTGTCGGCCAAAGCCAAACACAAATCATTATTGATTCCTGTTATGATTGTAACATTGAACGTGCGATAATTTTGGTTTCTTTTGACGCTACTACGAGTTAAAATTGCACGCAAAATTCTTAAAAGTGTCTTGTATTACGGAAAATTATTTTGAAGCATTTTTTTCGGTTCTAAATTTGCAAAACTTTAGGGTCAAAATGAACAGTTGAACATGGCCCCTCAAGAGAGCGCGAATCAAATCGAAAAAAACAATCCTAATGGATGGTCAAAACAAGTCTTGTGCTTTCAGACTGCAGTATGTAGTCGAAACTGTTTCTCTCAAACTGTGGAGGATGTACCTTGTTGCCTGAGCCTCCAAACTGACCATTTCAAAATTTTAATTTTTTGTTTTTCGCATTTTTGTCCGCTTGAAAGCAAATTTTAAAACAAAAGCTTTTGCATTATTTGTAAGGCTTCCTCCGAGCCTGACACAAAAAAATAACTTAAAAAATGGCGGAAAATCTGGAGAGAATACAAACCTGGATATTTTTTTATAAAGCTTTTTGAAAACGTAGGGTGGGATTGTACTAGATTACTGTTAAATTCAATTAGCGCGAAGGTTGGTTCTGTTAGTTGCAAATGTTTTGAATATCACTGTTGCTAGTTTGCGGGAAATGGCCTCGGACGAGCTCAATTTGCGACAACCCACTCCTTAAGCAGGTCTGTATACGGCTGGAAAGGCTTTTTCGAAGGCGTCATACACTTTTATATCCTTCAAACAATCTTAATAAAATCTCAGGAATAGTAGTTCGTATTCCCTAAAAGTGCTGCAAAAATACGAACAGTGTTCGTTTATTGCCATATTTTGCCACTACTAAAGTAGTATTCTTTTTTCGTTGTATTTAATGAATTCCATTTTTAATGCATACAGAACATTTCCAGGCAATTAAGAAAAAATGGTATCGCCGCGACGTTGAAATTTCTGGCCTCAACTCCCCCGGATCACAAGTTTGAAACTTATTTTTTGAGACTCAAAGGCATTGTAATCAAATTTTTCAGAGTAGTAATGAAAAGATTCGCAACTATCATGTTTTTGGAAACGGGATTATAAACTAATGGCCAAATTATTCCACCGTTATGCGTAAGAGCAAAAAAAACATTTCTCATTTTAGACACTCAGATAAAATTTCAAATTCAATAAAAATAATTCATATAACAGGCAGTTGAGATCAGAAAATCGTGAAATTAAGGCTGAACCAAAAATTTTTTCCAAGATTTAATTTTTTGACTATTTTTTTTCTGAAATTATGGACAATTTGAAGATGACTGGTAGTATTTTCAACATCCATACTTAGCCAGGAACCTACTTTTTCATCAATTTTTTTATTTATTTATTTCACCAAAAAATTTCTTGATTTTGAAAAATGGTAAGGACAGCTTTAGAAAGAGAAAAAAACATAAAAATTTAGGTTTCATAGTACACCCCTCCGCGGGGTCCATCAGCTGTTCTTCATATATGTTCAATATTGTGAACTAAAAAATCCAGGAAAAATAGGCTTTTTTTCCGCGAGCCTCTTAAATCAGCTCAAAAAATCGTTTTTTGGCGGTTTCTAGAGCGAATTATTTAAATTTTTCGAAACGATAGTACAGACGACCTGCGTGCGTTTCTTGTGGGTTTCATAAATCGAAAATATTTTTTCTACCCCCAAAAACTCACGAAAAAATAGGCTTTTGTGCTACAAAATATGACTGCTACTTTTGACGCTCGTTCCTGATGGTCGCAGCGATCAGTTGATCCTTGATTATGATTTTTTGGGATGTGAGATTTAAGTTTCCGCAGATATTTGCCTCAAAAACCATGAAAACGGCATTCCCACGAGGAGTACCCGCCTAACCCACATACTCAGATCCTCCAGAAAAAAAGTGTAAATTAAAATTTTCCAAAAAATCATATGTTCATCTCACGACACTTTAACGCGATATAATAAATTCATTTTGAAGGCTCTAAACAATTTGTGCGTCAGCCAAATATGAAAATATCAATTTTTCACATTTTCGAGGTAATTTTTTTCCATCAGAGACCGTTGAAAAAAATATTTTTGTGGCGGTGCAACATAATTTGAAGAAAAACTGGGAATGATAATCAGTTCACATATCAATAAAAAATACCGCCTGATGATATTCTACCAAGGAGTTCTACTGCAAAATCTGTGGTTATATTAAAGCCGACGTGAGCTGATTGAACAGCGCCGAGTCGCACACTAACGCGTCGGCGATGACTTTTCGATTGGGTGGATAAATCTTTAATTTTTTTACACATAAACTATTGCGAAAATTTTCAATTCTGGCAAAAGCTTTAAAAATTCAATTTGAACTAATTTTCGTAGTTAACAACTTCATGTCAATTTTGAGATTGAAAAGGGTGCCTCGAACAAAGTTGTTATATTTTAAAAAAAGTGAGAACAGGCAAAGAAAAATAATTTATCATCAAAGATAGAGCATAAGTGAACCCAAGTAATGTAAATCACACGTCAATTGATAATACAGCTATAAAATACGATTTTTCGAAAGTGCAACTGGCCAAGATATGGCCAACTGAGTATGTGGATTAAGGGGGGTGTGAGTATGATTTGCAATTTATGCAGAGGCTAGTTTAGGAAAAATCCTGAAGCTTGAGAATAATTCCAAAAATGCATATTAGTAACCTAGCCTTTAATCTGTTGAAATCGAAGTCAAACTCAGATTTTGATGACTAACACCAATCGTCACATAGCATAACAGGAGGTCAAACTTCGCGAAATTTCCAATCTATCTCCTGCCGACACATATATCGAAATTTGTTTTTCAAAATTTTAACATAACCTGTATAATTAGTATACAAAACTTTGTAGTGAGCGCTTTTGTTTGATAAGTGCTATATTAATCTAGAAAACTGTAAAAAACCGGTTCCAAAATACCATTTTTGTTTTTTGGACTTTTTTCATCGGAATATCTATTCTCCTCCTAGGTAAATTTCAAAATTTACTCAAATTTTTGCAAAAGCTAGCTCTAAACAAACAGAAATTTGTCGGAGCGTTTTTTGTCGAATTTCGACCCCAAGACAAAAAATATGACATTTTTCAAAGGTCCACGTTGGGAAAAATTTCGAAAAAAAAATGTGCTTTGATTTTTTCGAAAGTAGGCTCAAAAGAAAGCTGAGGAAACACTGAAGAGAAAGTTGGCTTACGTCAAGTCGATATTTTGAAGTTTTAGTGGTCAAAATTCGAGGCAAACGTTATTTAACTCATCTTTTAAAAAAATAAACTTAGAAAAAAATATGGCGAAAATTTCTGAAAAAAATTTGATGATTGGGTTCTTAGTACACTTAATTTCACCCCCGTATCAATTTGGAGCATTTTTAGTGCTCTAAGGCCTTTTATTAAATAGACATGCACACCCCCTTAAGGGAGTGGGTGTAGCAAATTTGAGCCTCTTCCAAGGTCATTTCCCGCCAAACTAGCAAAGGTAATATTCCAAAAACATTTGGTTAACTCACAGTAACAACCTTCGCGGTAATTTTTGAAGCTAAACAAAAATTATGAATACATTCTTACCTACGCCGACACCGTACGCTTTTAAAAAATCTTCTTAAAAAGACACGCAGTTCGTACCTACTTCTTCAATTTTCATCATTTTCTATTATTTTTGTGGTCGGCTCCGGAGAAGCTAACAAAATAATCAAAAGCGCTTTTTGTTTTAACATTTTGGCTTTCAGCGGACAAAAACGCGGAAAACAAAAATTTTGAAATGTCCATTTGGGAGGCTCGGCAAATCTATCTCGCTCCACCATTTGAGAGATACAGTTCGACTCATACTGGCATCTGAAAGCAACAAAATTGTTTGAACAATGAACTAATAGTTTTTTTGAAATTTGCTTCGGCGTCCTCTTTGGGTGCATGTCAACTTTTAATTTTTAGGCCAATTGTTTAAAATGGTCAGTTTGGGAGGCTCAGGCAAACTATCTCCTCCACCAGTTTGAGAGACACATTTCGACTCATACTGCAATCTGAAAGCACAAGACTTGTTTGACAAATGAACTAAGAGAGTTTTTTTTAAATTTTGATTCGGCGTCTCTTGGGGGCCAGTGTCAACTTTTCATTTTGAGCCTAAATTTTGACAAAATTTAGAAAGGTGGGCCGAAAAAAAAGTGCTTCAAAATATTTTTTCCGTAAATACAGAAACATCTTTTAAAAGATTTTGGTGCAATTTTTAATCGGGGTAAGCGTGAAAGAAACAAATTAGCGCAACTTGTCAATTTGCAAATCATAAATAAATCAATAATTTTTGTTTCCGTTTTGTTTGGCTTTTTTGGCCGCGAAAGCAAACTTTTAAAACAAAAGCAATTTGCAATTGTTGTTTATGCTTCTCCGGAGGCCTGCACATACAAAAAAATAATAAAAAATGATGAAAATTGAAGGAGTAGGTACGAACTGCGTGTCTTTTTAAAGAAAGCTTTTTAAAGACGTAGGTGTTGGCGTAGGTGGGATTGTATCAGATTACTGTTAAGTTCAAAATTACCGCGAAGGTTGGTTGTTAGTGGACAAAGTTTTTGGAATATTTACATTTGCTAGTTGGCGGAAATGACGCTTGGAAGAGGCTCAAACAGCGACACCCCACTCCCTTAACGATTACATACGAATCGTACAATAATTGTACAAAAGTGCATTTTTTAAAACCCAAGAATTCGATGTGAATTTAACCGCTTAATATTTTTTTCTGAGAATTCACTATGATTACAACACAAATTGTCTGACATTTTCAAATATCGACTTTAAAACTAGATTGCATCGCTCCCGTTTTCGACTGAGAGCGTACGAAAGACAAACAAAATATAAATTTTGAGGTCTCCTTTTAACGTTGAGCTTCGCTTCATACAAATAGCTTTAGACGAGAATTAAGATTATGTTAATTTAAATGTCCATGGCATAATCTTCTGTCAAATGAGAGCGTCCTAAAAATGAATGAACGTTTTTTTCTAAATACCTTTGTCTCAAAAAACTGACGATTGACATAAAACCAATTATTATAATGTTATTTGACCTCCAGCTCACTGATGCAGAAATTTTTCAAGGACAAAACTGACTTTTTTCGAAATTTAATCAGACCTATACTTTTGTCAACACATGGGATTTTAAGTTGTGTATGCCGAAATTAAAAAAATCACAGAACAACAATTGAAATACAAACAAAAAGTAAATTATGATTATACTGTATGATTGGTAAAACCTCGGATTAACAATAAATTAACTAACTTACCGATAAATATTCTCTATTATAAATTTATATCTCTCTTGAAGTAATCAATCGCACTTTACGCTCTGATTTAGTATTTTTTTGATATTTTTTATTTCGATCTGTATTGAAATGAACACACAGCATCGGCTCGGCTCCTGAAATCCGGTCTCTGAGTGATACAGACGCTCTACCGAGAATTTACTAGCTGACAAATCGTCCCTTCCGAATGCTCTAGCTATCACCTGTCAAATCAATCCATATATATCTTATTTTTTGATAATTAAGATGTAAATAAACGATCGAACCAAATTATTCGCGCTTTTGTGCTCTTTAGCGCCTCATATACATTTGTAGTTTTTGAATATACATAATCAATAAAATGGTCATTTAATAGATTTAATTAAAACAATTTATTTGGTATCTATTTGAGAGAAACAAAACTTAGAGAAAAAAACGAGAAATTTTTTGAAAAAATTAGAGTTTACAAAAAACCTCGTTTTACTCCAATAATACTAAATCAGAAAATATTTTTTGAAAATTCTTTAGTTAGGTAATTAATTTAATCTTTCATATGTTATTAAAAACATAATTTGAAAATGTCTGAGTTTTGATATATATGACAGAAATATCGAAAAATGTGACTTTTATCGCTGAAGGAAGTGTCGCTTTTGAAGACCCTTTTGGAAATTAAAAATATACTATTTTAAAAAGACAAGTTTCAAGATATTTGTTTGAACTTTTCCTTAATAAATCGTAACTTTGAGATCGGATGTGTGATAGTGATTTTTATGATTTTTTGAAAAGGGCTTGTACAATTTAGTACATAAAGTGTGTAATGGGAATAGAAAAAATTATTGGTGGTGTAATTGGTTAAGGGGGTCGGTGCTATTAGACAGATTTTGCACTTTTTTCAATTTTCTTTCTCTTGATGGTTAAATTTTTGGCACTTTCAGAATTTTTCGGATAAAAACTTTTCCAAATGAAAGGTGCCACTTTTGACCTTACTACATAATGATCAGATTTTTTCAGATCGACAAATTTTACCTTATAATCGCTTTTGAAAAACACTCAAAAAACGGGCGTTTGCTAAATCGGAGGTGTCTTAAATTAAGGTAAATAATTTTTTTTATTTTAAATTAATTAGTAACGTAAAAAACGGTCTCGAATCGTTTAAAATTTAATTTAATTTGTTTTTATAGCGAATTCTACGTAAAAATCGAAAATTTTGAAAAAGTCGAAAAAATGGCCGAAATTTAGGCATATCGAAAGAAATTTTTTTTTTATGAGATGAATGAAATAAATTTTAAAACCGGTAGTGCGGATGGCTTACCAATTTGGCAAGTTTGAGGTGAAATAAATTGTTTTTAACTCTTGATTAAAAAGGGCTTCGATGGATTTCTCCCAAACTGGTAGTTTCGGTTGCAAAAATTATGATTTAGAGTATGACAAGAGCGAAGAAACAAAACGAGGACATATTTGAAAAACAAATAAAGGTTGCATTCGCAATATTTTCAGCCGGTGAAATTCCAGAAAAATTTAGTTTAAAAATTTTTGAACCAGAAAATTTCCAAATAGTTTTCGACAAAAATCACAAAAAAATGGCATATGATTTTTTTAAAAGAGGCATACTAAAAATATGTGGTTAACCCTATGCAAAAATCAAAGTGGCCATTTCTGAAAGAGTGTTTTTTCTCGTTGATTCGAAAAATAATTTTGAAAAAAATTCANCCCTTTACCGACATATCGTGACTATTAGAACAATGCGGAATCCGAGCATTTAAATGGCTGGATCTGCCAAAGTCTGACTTATAAAATTGGCGTATTTTGCAATCTAGGGTTTTGATAGGGTGCTAGTATCCCGCGTTGTTTGTATAATTCAAATAGTCACGATTTGTAAACATGGGGTTCCATATCAAAAATAATGCCCGTCAAAAGTATAATATATTCTTCTAGAATATTCGCATAACAAAATAAAATATGTCGATAATAATTAAAACCTGACATAAGATATGTGAGAAGGTTGCAATTTTACTGTTGTAATTATGACGTATTTCAAGTTTTAAAGCGAGTCCTTTATGTCGATTTTGTATAGGTTCGGGTATTATTTTTGATATAGCAATTTTATACGTGGGTGGAAATTTTCGACATCTGATCTCCATGAAGTGGGATTTCATTCAAACAAAAGGTTATGAATGGAAAAGTACAAATAAAGTGAAATGAATTGCAACTTAATGAAAACTGCAGATGGACCTGATCCATTTCGAATTACGTTTCTGTCGACACCTTCGCTATTAAACACAAAATACGAGAGTGTTTTTTTTTTTTTTTTTTTTTTTTAAAAAAAGTGGGTCGAACACGCGATATAAGAAGTAACTTATGAAATAGAGTAAGTTGAAAATGTGATGTTGAAAAAATATAGAATCGGAACTCATGCCAAGAGTGTACCATTATAGGGTGAGACTCAATAGCAACAGTAACAACTGGTAACACTTGAGTCAAATAAGTCAAATTGTGCAATGGAAACCAGTGAGACCCAATGGGAACATTCTTGTTGACAGTCACGAATAACGAAAGGTCAAAGTACTAACTTAAATCTTAAAAAGCAAACGGTGAGAACTTTATTACTATACTTATGAGTTAATTAAAATCATTCAAATGTTTCAAAAGATAAACAGCGTTGAACGCAAACAATCTTAAAAAATTAGAACAATATGACAAAAATAATAAGTATACTACTTGATCGAATAACAGACAGGAGAGTGTGCATTCACAACGGTATAAGATAAACTAAAATACTTCCATCAAAAGTGGAAATCGGCCGTTCTGTTGTAGATGCGTGGTCAATACTGGTGTGTTATATAGGTTTGGTTTCACCATGTCCTAGAGACGTCAGTGTTTGCAGTTTTTCGCTTGAAGCTGTTGAGTTTCTGATGCCAAATAGTTGTAAGTCTCTGAGTCAATTGTTCACAACAAATTCAAATTTCTTTATAATTTAAAGTAATCAAAATTTGTCCACTTAACTCAGAACTTTACAGATCAAGAATTTTTTTCTAAAATTCTTAAATTCGAAAAAATGCGCTTCGGATTGGCCGAAAATTTGACTTGTCTCAAAAATGTCAAAAGCAAAATTGATTAATAAAGTATATCAAAAATTGAAGGTTTTGAAACTTTTTAATTTGAACAAAATGTTATCAAATGACTAATTGTAGCTCGTAGTCATTTTTTAATTTTTTCACGTTTTATTTGTCCGCAGCGAGAGATTGTCCGAAGTAAGTAACAGTGACCAACGTAGATGCGTTTTTTTTAATTTTCTTGATATATCGATACGCGACTGTTCCGGTCCGATTATTGCTAGTTAAATAAAAATCAATAAGGTACTATAGCGAACGGCTACCAAGAGTCGCGGCTTAAAGAGAAAGTACGTTTTTGAGTGGATCGGTTGATAAATATATGGCGCAAGGTTATTATTAATTTTTCCTAAAATATAGTCACCATTTTTGAAACAAAAAAACATAAAACATCTAAAGCGAGTTTGACTCCCAAGGATTTCCCCAATAAAAGTGGGTTTAAGAAATAAAAAATTAAAAAAAAGAATTCAATTTCCCCAGAAAACCAGATAACTTTGGATGCCCTTTGTAACCACTTATTTGAGGAAAAAATCCTGGGAGTTCAAAAAACCAGTGAAATTTATATCGCTTGAAAGAACATTACTATCGGAATCGTAAAAAAAAGAATTAATGCTAAAACGCCTGTTCTAACGTGAAGTTTAAAATCAAAAATAATACATTAATATCGACCCCTTCTAAAAAAGTGAAGGTATATTTTGCATTTTTTCAGGTACAAAAAATCCTAAATTATTTCAAGCGTCGATGCAATAGATAAAAGTAAAAAATCAATGACAGATACGCCGAAGGATATGTATTAAAGTTGAAAAAAAAATAAAATATTCTGACATATTTCGGTCGAATATGGGAAGCTAGAAAAACCGCATCTACCGTAACATGTAAAATTGTGACATGTCTTTAAAAAATCTGTACGCCCCCTAATGAGAAGCACTCGATCGGCTAGTTTCCAGACACACGATATATTAGAAAGCCCAATCCACAGGCGCGGATCCAAAAGCCGTGCGTGTGAAAACAATTAGCAAAGGTAATTGATATTTAAAAATCGCGATTTTAACTATTACCACACTTGATACCATTATAAATCTGAGTTTGAAATTCAATTTAACCCTCAAGGCGCATTTAGCAGAGATTCTGAAAGATTGTCAACATGGGGTTCCATACAAAAATAATGCCGTCAAAGAAAGAGATCTCTAGAATATCGCAACAACAGAAAATCAGTCATAATTATTGAACCTGACAAAGATATAGAGAAGGCTTGCAATTAACGTTATATGGACTATTCAATTTTGAAGCGAGTCCCCTATTCGATTGATATGTCGCTATATTTTGGAAAAAATTCATATACGTAGTGAATGTCGACTCATCCCTTGAAGATATACCATTTTACCTTCAGACAACAAATTAGGTTTATGAATTGTAATCCATGAATTTATGTCGATGACTTATAGTTTATAAATGAACTGCAAATCTTGTCTTTTTGGCAGACTAGGATCGTGAGAAATATAAAATATGTAAACTAAACAAAAATTATCATTCACTAAGAAGTTTCGGCTAATAACCAACTTTCGTATCGCACTAGTTTTTATTTCAAAAACGTATCGTTCGAAGAGTCAATTGCTGTCCATTTCTCCAGCGACCTAAAATTACGATTGTTACAGCCCCTGATTCAACCTGTTTTGTAGTTTATCTAGGGAGTTACCCTGGGAGTATACATTTTGGTCGAAAAAAAAAAAAAATGGTCGAAAAATTTGTTGATCGACTTTGATTTTCAGAAAATTTGAAGAAAAGTATACAATTAAATATTTATGGCAAAAATAGACGGAAATTTGCCTTTTTCCGTCTACGCAGGTTTCATGGGAAGAGATACAGGGGTCGGCACAATTGGATCGGATCGGAATCGGATCGGTGGATCGGATCGGGATCGGAAACCGATCCGATCCC
>SCLH01000987.1:37878-61548 GCA_004367855.1 Oikopleura vanhoeffeni | reverse complement strand
TTGCGTTTTCCGTCTCGCAGGTTCATGAAGAGATGGCCAAAAAAAACATCCTAAGAGTATCATCCGTGAGAAGCGCACTGACGTAAACCAAGTCCACCAACAGGAATGACTGGAAATGGGTATCAGGTATACAATTGATCGTGGCCTTCCTATAGAGACATCAGTTCCCAACATTACACAACGTCTTCTCAATATCACTGCAATCTGTGACTCATATAATCAACGATGCACCTGAAAATCATTTGTGATTATTTCGTCCGCATGATCATGGTCCATGATTAAAAGAAAAAACCTCGGCGTGTTAACTACGCGAAAAGTTAATTGTCCATCTTAAGTTTCTCTAATTTTTCAAATGAACAAAATAACAGGAAAGTTCACGATTCTGAACGTTTTTTTAATTTTACAAATGACCATTAGGAAAAAAATGAAGCCAAATAAATGGCCGAAGGACGTGACGTAAGAGTAGCAAATGCGTAAGAGTGACCGAACAGAGAATAAAGTTAAAGGAGGATCCAATGAAAACTACACCGGATAAACGCGTCCAATTTTATCGAGCCGACCAAATAAAATAAGACCATGGTTGCTAATATCGTTTCAAGCAAATCGTATCCAAGGAATCTTTTGGTGGCATTTATATTTTCTAGTTATCACTTTTATGTGATGAAGAATTATTATTATTGTTATGTGGGAGTAATCAAAACAAATTTTATGGCTTTTCAAAGTCACTTTACCATAATTTTATGGTAGCAGTAACAAAATAAAAATTATGGCAAATTCTTGTTACAATTTAGAAACTTATAGCGGAAGATTTTCGCATTTTTTCCGACTTCAGAACCCTTTCAATGTTTTTTTAAGAGATTCTCAATTAGAATCGGCCAAACAAAAAGTTAAACAAAATGAGAAAAAAGATGAATTTTTTTGGAAAGCAAAATATATTTATGATTCAGCGTATCACCCAAGGATGGCATCAGTTTTTATACCTTATCAACTTAGTAGGTCTAGCTTTGAGCAGCATACCGTATGCACATAAAAAATTTCCTAAATGTAAAAGTTATTTTTCCTTGAAAATGGTCAAAATAAGAGAAAAAAACGTTTTAGGAAAAAAAATTAAGATTCAATTGAGTTTTATTCAAACAGAAATTAAAAACCGAGATGGCGTGCACTTTAAGCCGAAATATCATTAAAATAAAATTTTGTGCCAAATGGCACTAACCGGTTTTGCTAACAAGTCTCATCAATAATTTTAAAATGACTAACACGCGATCATGGATACCAGAATATTATAATTGCAATTCTGACTTATTTTTTGTGAAGAATTACAAAAAAAAACTTGCGAAAATTGTGGACCTGATATAAAATTGTCAGCATATTTCGAACAAAAATCGACAAAAAAATCTGATGATTTTTTAACGAGCGTTTAGAAAAAATGTGTGCACTTTTGACATTTTGCGCCCCACAAAATAACCAGACAACAATAAATTTCTGATGCTAAATTAAGTACAAACGAGAAAGTATTTCTTCCTGGCCGAATGTGTTTTCAGGCCCCAGGAAATACTGCACTCGCTCTCATTATGTTGACGTATTACAAAACACCACTAATGGTTGTTACTGGTCAATTCGCAAATCAAGGATTTAACGCAGTCGTCAATTTTTCAAATGCTCCACAGCCAGTTTTTAAGATACAGGTTAACTTTCACGCATACACACTAAGGGGTTGTCGTGACAAAATATCATTGTTAATTTTCTCTGCTCCTTACCTCAGAGGCCAATTTTCAAAGATCAAAAAAGCACAAAACTCGATAATAATGACATGTTGAAATATATATTTTCGAAATCAGCAAAAAAATATAATTATACAGATTGTCAATTTTCAGGATTCTGAGTGATTTGAATTCAAACCAATCAGAGTTTAGCGTCTTTAAATATATTTTCAAAAATACAGTTCATTTTCGTCATCAGCGTTAAATTTTACGTAAAATGAGTTTTTGAACATGTTCGATCTTGAAATTTTGCTCGATTGGTGTGACGCGTCATGACGATATATATCCGCACTATAACCTCTTTTAACATTTAAAAAATAAATTGTACCCAATGTGTTTTAGCTTTTGGGGTGTTCTTTGAGGAGATTCACGCTTAACCAATCAGAGCGCGACTTGGTTAGTTATTTAAGGGGCGTTTCAATCTCCTTGGAGAAAACCCCAAAAGCTAAAACACATTCGGTATACAAGTTTGGTAAATTATTGTTGTTATGAAATTCAGGATTTTGTAATCGCTGCTGGATCTGCATGTACTGCGGCTATTCTCCTGAATCGTTTGGCTAGTAAATCATCAAGGTAATGTTTAATTTTTTGATTAATTCTAAAGGGGGTTTCTGACGTAATTTTGAACGATCATAGTTAACCAAGTTAATCGTATGGTGTCATTTGTTTTTTCAAAGCAATCCAGACAAAATTTAGACTTTTCTAAATATGTTTTTACTTTAACTCGTAGTAAACTCGTATTTCATCAAAATATGAACATTTTTTAGGACCACCCTAATTCCGACTCTCTTATCTCGTCATACATTTTGTCGCTCAAACCACTACACTCCCAAAACAAAAAATTGACTTTTCAAGAAGAGAAAGTAAACGAGGTTAAGATAAAAAAGATAAAATAAATAATTTAAATTCAAATTGACTTTTATGCAGTAATTGATATAGAACAAAAGATTTGGGCACGTTTTGGGTTAAATTAGGATCGGACAAACTCTTAATTACTATCTTTAGTGCTTTACTGAAAAAACTCGTTCCTTTCTCTGCGGTTGCGGTTGGAAATATGATAAATCTGCCATACGTTAGACAAAATGAGCTGACTAATGGAATTCCATTATACGATAAAAATGGAAATCAAGTTGGCCAAAGCAAGAAATACGGAAGAGAAGCCATTACAAAAGTGTTGATCGCAAGAATTTTAATGGCGACTACAAGCATGGTTTTCCCACCAATAATGTTAACTTTTCTTTCAAAAAATGGAAGATTTTTACAGAGAAACCCAAAGTTATATATCCCAATGCAGTTGGTGGCAATTGCATGTGCACTAACAATCGTGAGAAAGTCACTTATAATAACCAATTTTTTTCGATAAATTGTAAAAAACATTTATTAACAAAAAGAATATTGCAGATACAAAAATAATTAACAACAGTGCAGTTCCACAAAATTACTCACCCCGCTGTTTTTGCGAGGTGTTTCGAGTAGATGGATGAATGAAATCAATAATATTTTTATTAAGTGCTGTGCCATCGAAAGAGTGTGCACATTAAGGGGGTGGTCGTCGCAAAAATTTAGGAACCAAAACAATGCATAGTGTAAAGAAAACAAAGAAAGAATAGAACCACACAAGAAATGAAATATTTGAGTCGAATCGGCGTCGAGTCAGGGTCGGAAGTTGTTGCACTGATTGTCAACTCCGCCGGAAATGACGTTTGAAAATTTTCTCTTTGAAAAATTTAAAATGTAACTGAGCCCGGAGTTTAAGAGGTATGGAGTTAAGATACTATGGACTTCATTTTTTTTTAAACGACAGAATCAATAATCTCCACAAAACTGAACTCAAAGAAATTTCGAAAAAAAATCACAGCGCTTGAAATCCAGAAAAAACGGTTATTTTAGCCTTAAAATCATGGGTTTTCAAAACGTAACTATTTTGAAAAAGTTTCAAAATTGATTTTTTTCATTATAACCTCAGGAAAGGTCAAACACTTGTTCATGAAACTGAAAACAAAGAATTTTGATTCAACCTCCTACTTGTCCTCCAGAGAGGTCGAAGTCACATGTCAAAATTAAATTTTAGTCGGAAAAATAAATTTTTTTCTAAATTTTTATTCAAAATTAAATTTTCATAACCTATCGGACGCAAAATTCAATGCAGTTTCAGCAAATATAATTTTGATATTTCTGCGATGAAAATTAAGCCTCAAAACTCAAAATCAAATTTCCAAAAAAAAGACTATTTTCTAGAATAGTACTTTAGAGGGTAGTAAAGACTCTAAAAATACCACTTATTGATTTCAAATACAGAAAATATGCAGTTTCGAACGTTCTAGGAAGAATAACCTCATTACACATTTTTGTCCAGATTTGCGACGACCACCCCCTTAAGGGCAGGGGATTTTGGAGATTTTGGAGGCTCTTTACGGCGAAACCAATTCAGATGAAACATTTCTGAGGAACACAAATGATAGATGTATCCTTTATCTTCGGATTCTATCTGACAATTCAGTACCAAACCCACCAACCACCTGGTTAACCGCGGTTCAACACGCGTCCCTTGGCTTTTTTCAAGGAAACAAGGATCCTAGACCTTATATCGGAAAATTTTGGGATTTTGAGCACATCTGGGAAATTGTCTGAATTTCAATGTCAAGTAATTAATTTTTTTGATTTTTGCCTCAGAAGCCAGGAATTGGGTCAATTGTGACGAAAAAAGGTCTTTTTTGAACGTTTTGATATAAGGCTTTTTTAGTGGAAAAGCTAGAAATGCCATTTTTGAGGTCAAAATAGCTCAATGACTCCCAACTATTATCAAGTTAGGATTTTTCGAATTTCGTCTTGATTGGCTGTGAATTGGCCAAAAAGTGCGCGAAATCGACAATTTTGAAAATAAAAGTCCGAATTAGATAATTTAAATGCCACCAAAAGATTCCTTGAGTACGGTTAGCTGGAAAAGATATTAGCAACTATGGTCTGATTTTAAACAGAAACGGCGCACCGCGGTGCTAGAGATCAAAAAGAAATTTTGAGGAAAAAATTTATTTTTTCTAGAATCCGCTGTGTTTCACATCACACAATGACGGCCAACCCAGGGATAGGCAGAGGTTGCTCTGCTCTACCGCTCTGCTCTACTTTTTTCAGAGCAGAGCAAACGTTTTGAAAAATCAGGGTAGAGCAGAGCAGAGCAAAAGTTTTGAAAAATTAGGGTAGAGCAGAGCAGAGCAAACGTTTTGAAAAATCAAGATAAAGCAGAGCAGAGCAAACGTTTTGGAAAATCAGGGTAGAGCAGAGCAGAGCAAACGTTTTTTAATCAAAATTTTAAGAGCAGAGCAGACCCAAAATTAACAAAACTCTACTTTGAGATTGCGTTTACTGGTCGTTTTTCGATATAAGAATTACAGGGGGATGCCGAAAATTGCCGAAAATTTTGTTTCAAAACCACTTCCAAACCACTTCCAACAAAAATTTTGTTACAAATTTTGTTTCAAAACCACTTCCAACAAAAATTAAAATATAATTTTCTCCTTTATCGGCCTTCGGCCGATTTGGGGCTCATTTTCCAACAAAATTAAATTTCAAATATAATAACTCCCTTTATCGGCCTTAGGCCAATTTGGGGCTCATTTTTCAAAAAAATTAAATTCAAAATATAATATCTCCCTTTATCGGCCTACGGCCGATTTGGAGCTTATTTTTCAACAAATTAAATTTCAAATATAATATCTCCCTTTATCGGCCTTCGGCCGATTTTGGGGCCTATTTTTCAACAAAATTTAACTTGTCAAATATAATATCTCCTTTTATCGGCCTTCGGCGCATTAGGGGTTCATTTTTCAACAAATTAGATGTTTTTAGTAGATGCTGAAATCGAGGCTCGATCGCGAGATATATTTTGAGGCAAAATATCTCAAAATGGGCTACAGAATTGTTCCTACTAATAGCCCCTTAATTAGTTTAGCCCAGACCCCTTAATACCTAAATACCTTGTAATTTATAAGAATCCCTTAACCCCCTTAATACTCATACGGTATTAGTAATACCCTCTAATTAATTGCACGCCAACCCTCTTGATAAGATCTACCTTGCCCCTTGGTTGGTTCGAGTCCAAACCCTAGTAATATTTTTACCCCCTCATAACCCCTCAATTTGTACCGAACCCCCCCCCTCAATTATTTGTGCCTTTAAACCCTAAAAAAAATAAGAGCAGACCAGAGCATAAAAAAAAAAAATTTTAGAGCAGAGAAGAGCAAACAGATTTTTTTTGGCTTTAGAGCAGAGCAGAGCAGCCAAAATTTATTTTCGGTTTAGAGCAGAGCAAACCATTCAAACTATGCTCCTAGAGCAGAGCAGAGCGAACCGAAAAAAAAATGTTGCTAGAGCAGAGCAAAGCAAACGATTTCAAAAAATCTGCCGACCCCTGGGCCCACCTGCTCCAATTACAGTTTGTCTAGTTCTAATTTCCAAATTAAAGCAATTCCGATTGTAATGATTTATCGTTGACATAATGTTTTTCCGAAAATTACAGTAGTTGACCTTGATAAAGCTTGTTAAGTTTTGGCATTAGGCTGTTACCGATCAGTCGTGATCATAAAAAATACATTGTTTTGAGCAGTTTTACTAAAGTAAACTTGATTAAATCTGACACAAAATTGTTTGAGTTTAAAAATTAATCCCATTATAACGTCGTGGCATGCGCATTGCGTAGCAAAATAAATACAGTACTAGTATGTCTCAAAAAAGTGCGAAAAAAAAATTGATTCGGATCATATTACTGAAAATCGTCTATAATTTGGAGAGAATTCTCCCGGTCCTTCCCCAAATGTTTCCGCGAGAAAATAAGACATAATTTTTGCACGGACTCATTAGCTACACATTCATGTAGGTTTCGAATGTGTTAATTTCAAATCTAGGGAGGAAATATATTTCGATTGAGACCCCTAAAATAGGTCCAAAATACTGTTTTTTGATTATGCTGGAGCCAAATCCAAAAATATTTATAAAACCTTTCTTGAGGGGCGGCCACGTTCTGTGCGGTTAATTTGAGCTATAAATCATTGTTATACCTAAAAATTCAGGGAGGAAATACATTTTCATAAAATAATTTTGTCAGTTTTGTAAGATCGTTTCTGATTGGACGAGCCATCTGTCGCACTGTTATTTTATTAACTGCTCTGGCAATTGGCCATTGAAAATAATGATTTTCACTAAATGGGGTTGTGGGTGTAAAATCTAGCCTTTTGCAGGCAAATTAAAATCGCTTTAACTTTGTTAATATTGCCGGAGTGAGTACATTTGTAAATGCATATGTAAATTGAGGATAACTGGTAGGAAAAATAAAAATCTTCATGACCAGAGGACAATTTTAAAATATGTTTAGTTTCAGCTTGTTTGAACTCTCGAATTTGAATTAAAATTTGCATTTTTTAACATATTTTTACAAAATTTTCTAGGATTGCGCAGAAACTACGCACTTTCGAAATCCTGAGCTCTTGTTTTTTGTTTTTGACTTTCATCGCCTAAAAAATCGTATAATGTATTTCACAACAATGGATAATTTCTTTATTTTCTTTTTTCGGGAGAGTAAGTAACCGGACAGTTTGTGAGCAGCTAACCTAATAGCGTTTAAAAAATCTTAGATTTGGCTTCAGAATCATAAAAGAGCCTTTTTGACCCTATTTTAGGGGTCTCAATCAGAATTTATCTTCTCCCTGGATTTAAAAGCTACAGATCTGAATCCCACATGAATGAAGAGTCCGTCCAGAAGGTGAGTTTTGTCGAAATTTCTTCCTCGTTTCTCAATAAATCGTGTTGTAAATTGCAAAAAAACCACAATTTAAAAAAAATGGTATTTTCTGAATTTTCGATTTCATTTCCTAACTATTCGAATCTTCAAAAGTTTCGAATCTTAATTTCCCATTTTTAATCTTATAAAACTTAAAATTCACGTTGAGTTCAAAAACAAAAATTTGAATGATAAATTTTTCAGCAACGCCTGCCATGTGTGCAATCTGGCCGCAAATGATGAAGATAAAAGTAAGCAATTTAGAAATGGAAGAGCGACAAAAACTTGAAAGCCACTTTGATTATGTTTACTGTAATAAAGGTCTTTAATCTAAGCAGTAAGAATAAAATATCGAAATAAAGAGGTTAGTAGTAAAAGGCCAAAAAACGATATATTGTTCTGGTTGTAAAATATTTTTTCAGAAAAATATGATATTTATGTAAGTTCAAGCAAAATTTGTAACAAAAAAGTGAATTCGATAATTTTTTTTGATGAAAATTTGTTGAGAAAATCAACAAAAGAAATATTTTGTGAAAAAAGGCCAATTTAAAAATAAGTTATTTTGAAGTTTGTTTTTTAATTTGAAAAATACTTTAAGAAACGCTAAATTTTATTGCGAAGAATATCAGCATTTTTCAAAAAAAATGAAATTTTCGTTTTTTGGCCTTTTACTGTCAACTCAAATAAAGAAGTCAAATTGTCCATGATTATCATACGTATGTATTTGATTATTAAAATGTAGTTATTGCAGAATATATTTATTTTTATTTTCCATTTCCGATATTAATACTGACGGCGCCTCCCCAAGTTTTGCTTCCAACAGAGCCAATTTCTTTTGCGTTCAAAGTTAAATGTCCATAAGTTTTTCCGTATCGAAATCGCTCGCCAGGAACATAACCAGCATACTATAAACAACATGTATAAAACGTTGAAATTTGTGAAAAAATTAGAGCTGAGGGGGTGGTGGTGACCACCGTGGTGTTATTTCCACTTTGTCTGCACCGATTCGTAGACCCTGGGGGTTTCCGTTAAATTTTCAGCTTCACATTATATCCTCTTCTCAACTAAAGTGACTCTATAGTCAATAGGGTGTCCAAACCGTTCTCATTTCAACTTTTGGAAACGACTCATCCGATTGAGTTCTCAGATAGCTCAAAAGGACCACATATATATATAAGACCACATACAGAAAAAAAATCAAACAAAAAAAATTGTCTGACCGTTTTCAATTTTTTTTTTGAACTTATAATCTATAAAGTTTTTGAACAAAAATAAGGAAAAATGGATATAAAGCGGGCCAATTTTTTTTTGTTTATTTTTTCTCCCTAAATGTGGTCAGGTGTGGTCATTTTGAGCTATCTAAGAACTGAACCGGATGAGTCGTTTCCAGAGCCGAAATGTAAACAGTTTGAGGGGCTCTTTTTATTACTGAGAGTCACTTTGGCTTGGAAAAGGACTTCAAATTTGAAAAATCAGGGTGCTGATGGAATCCATCAGATATTGAGGCCACTAAAAAGTTATTCGCCTTTTAAGCAACCACCAGCTCATTAGGAATAAAAAATGTTGTTAAATATACCTTGGGAATAAGTCCGGAGTCTTGTTTGTAAATTACAGAGTTTTTTTCTCGTAATGCTCTTTTTCTATTTAGATCGAATTCTCGTTGAGTTCTAAGGCCAGGAATAGGCGATGAGAGCCATTCAGTTTTCACGCTTTAGATAAGGATTAAATTTGTATTCTAACTGAATAATTTTTCTAACTGAGGCCGTGGTGATGAAAATTCAGGGTCAATTTGTTATCATTGACAATGATTCATTGAGGAAATCATTCGGATCGGTAGAAACCCCGAAAAATTGGATCAGAAACCTTGTCAAAAAATAGGATCGGATCGTTTCTCCGATACGATTATGCCGACCCCTACTTGGCAGGTCTCAGGCACCTTTTTTCATTCTCTTACAAAATTACATACGATCAAGAGCCTGGAAAATTGTTTCTCCCTGACATGAATCACGTGCTTTTAAGAGCAAATTAATTGGATAAAATATTTTGCGGGAGAACTTGAGCGCCTGTGATTGGCTGCGGGAATTAGTTTGATGACGCACTTTTTGCATCAAAAAACTGAAGCCCGCGAAGTGTATTTGTGAAAAAGTGTCCGTTTTGCAAATTCGAAATACAAAAATTTCTAGAACTATTTTGAATTTTTGCAAAAACAAATTCGCCCTTTTCCTATAACCTTCATCTGGTAACCGTCCTGAAACTGCAGGTCCTATTGCTGCTAATGGCGGTAATTTAACATATTCGTCTAAGTGTTCTTTATTAGGTACGTAAAGACCCATTTTTCTTTCGAATTCTACCAGATTTAAGGATTTGTTTTCTTCATTTGAATTTCTATCTTTTAACTGATCAATATTAAGATAAAATTTTTGCTTTGGAAGGTATTTGTACATATTGTCCTACCAACAAGGCTTCTTCTAGCTAGAATAAAAAAGTTCTTTATTTACGAATAAAGTAGCAAACTTGATTACTTTTTTTCGATCTTGCGACTTACCTAAAAAAATATCTTTTCAAACTGATCGATTAAGAAAAAAAAATTACAAGTTCTATTCAAATCTAGAAAGTATGAAAATTTGCACTCTTTGGCCAATTCTTTTTTTTAAATCATTATTAGGAACAATTCCTGAGGCGATTTTGAGAAAAAATGCCATGAAATATTTCTCTGGTCGTCCTGATAGTTTGAGGTCTTTAAAGAGAATCGGCTAAAAATTTCGAAAATAATATTTATTTGACTTCCGGTTTTCGGTATATCTGGTTTTAAAATTTTTGATAATTGGATAGTGAACAAAATTCTCGAATTGAAATTTTCGAGAAAATTTTCTGAAATTTATCTTCAATAGGCATCAGGGGTTTCCCGAGTTGTGTGATTACAATGAGCGTCACTCATTGGCCGGTTGTACCAAACACAAAAGCTGTGCCCACACAAAAAAATGTCATAAATTGGGAGAATCCCCGATTAGTATTGTTTAAACGTAATTTGTAAAAACTTTAACTTCAGACAAAATTTTTTCTATGAATAAAACTCTTCAAAACATTTTTCTGGTCATTTTTTGACGCTATTTATCTCCAATTTGAGGTCAATTTCGACTCGGGCTTATGAAAAATAAATAGATATAAATGAGATATTTTACCGCAAGGTCAAATTTTATTGCGCTTCTTCATACTGATAACCATATATAATACCAGTATATAATGTTTGATCATGCATAAGCAGGTATTCAAACCCGGAAAACAGTGAAAATCGACTTTTACCGCCAAAAATAGGTAGAGTTCTAACTGCGAACGTCCATCTCAACTCAATATTTACCACACCTGAGAGAGAGGTGTAGAGAGGGGCGAGAGGTGTAGATCGGCCTATTCTGCAATCCAGGGTTTTGATAGGGTGCTAGAATCCCGCATTGTTTGTACCATTCAAATATTCGAGATCTGTCCTCTGAGGCAGGGATCGGCACCCGAGCACATTATCTGTTCTTGTTCTTATTTTTGCTCTATTAGTAATAGAGCAAAAATAGGAACAAGAACACATAATGTGTTCGGGTGCCGACCCCTGCTCTGAGGGTCTGTAATCCATATGTCAAAGAGCCTTATTATTTCATAGTAAAAATACAGTCTATATATTGCCGATTTTACAAATTGGCAGTTCCTTACGGACCGAATCATACTACTCATATATTACTAAAAATAAATAAATACTACTAATAAATTGCTCACAGCTAACGCTTTTCACGGAGAATTTTAGATTTCTACTTAATGCTTTTCTACGAATGATAAGATCTTATTCTAAAAAACTTTTCAACATTCAAATTGAGGTGCAAAGAAGAACATTTATGTTTGTTATCAACTTTGCAAATATATTTTTTTAAAGTTTGAGAAATTTGCCGTTTGAAAATTTGAAACAAAAGTCTCATTTGTTTTTAACCACAGGCGGTGCTATAATTTTAAATTTGAGTATTTTCAAAAAATTAACAACTTTGCACGAAAAGTCGGTTCTAGAGTTAATCGACCACAAAGAATTGAGGTTGATAATTTTTTAAGTGGGTACTGGTTGCTGGTTTTATGAGGACTTTCGGGCATAGAAAATGCTCCAAATTGATTTGGGGTGCTAACAAAATGTACTATTGACCAAATTATCTGAAAAAATTTTCGAAATTTCGAAATTTTTCGATTTTTTTCAAAATAAAATTCAAAAATAACGCTTGCAATAATTTAACGACTAAAACTTCAAAATATCATCATGACGTAAGCCAACTTTCTGATCAGTGTTCCAGTGGCTTTCTTTTAAGCCTACTTTCAAAAGATCGAAGCATTTTTTTTCCAAATTTTCCTCATGAGACCCTAAAAAATTCATATTTTAACTTTCATATTTCAAATTGGCAAAATTCCTACAGAAGTTTCTATTTGTTCTGTCATAGCTGTTGCGAAAATTTGAGTGAATTCCAAAATATAACCTAGGAGGAGATAGATTTTCCGACAAATGTTAAAAAAACGGTGGTTTATTGCGTATTCTAAAGAAAAAAAATCCCACAGAAGTTTGATCTACTAATTGTACAAGTTATGTTCAATTTCAGATTTATTTCAAAATTAAACCTAGGAGGAGATAGATTTACCGTTTTGGTTTAGGTCTCCCTGTCTCGCTTATGTGTCTGAGAGAGTATGCATACAAAAACATTTTGAAACATTTATCCCGTAAGCTAAAAGCTAGTTCTACAAAATAGCTAATCTTATTACTTTCCTAAAAGCTTTATGTGGCTAAGTTTTTATCGAGAAAAATCAATTCTAGCGACCAGTACCCCCTTAAGTTCTACGCTTAATTCTAAATAAATATGGACGAAATTCATTGTTTCACTCGTTTTTTGAAATTTTTCTCTTTAGCGGCATCTGGTAATTTTTTTATTCTGAATCCAAAAAGTTCCGGGTACTTTTACGGACACACATAAAACATTTAAAGTAAATTAAAGTACAATTTTAGGTCGGTGACGCGTCATGATGTGACCAAATAAGACCGACATTATAAGACCGACTTTATTATAAAGTTTTAACTAGCCGCATCACATTTAACAAGATCTACATTTTTTAAATCGAAAATTTCCTCAAAATGGCCACATAACTTAAATTTTAAAGAGTTGTCAGTTTTATTGTAAATCTTCTGCATTTTTGCCAGTTTTGCTAAACGATTAGATATATTTTTGGGCGTAACTTTTTGAAGATAATGAAATTATGCGCTCGCAGGAAATCATTCAAGGGAAAAGAAATGTACTTTTTAAGTAACTTTCTACAAAAAGTACCTTTTTAGAAAAATTGTATTACAGACAGTGTGTGTCAGACACCCATGAACGTTTCGGCTACAAAAATAGCCATATATCCGCGCCACGGTTTTATTTAAATTTTTTTTTTTGAAAATGGCTAAAATTAATTCACTCCGCGGTCGTGCGACGTGTTTGTAGTTTTGCGTTGATGCATCGAAAATGTCTGGCGTCATCGAGTTGACTCCCACCAAAAGGGTTCAAACTACAAAATCTACACCTATTTTGTATTACTAATCATCTCACAATCTAGGTTGAAACAAAAAACACATTTTTGGTGTTCTATTCTAGGGTCATTCACTTGGCACCACCTACGCAGCCCCCTGCACCCACCAATCCGATATTGCCCGGTCCCCTTTCCACCAAATAATTTCCCAATTTTTATCTTAGAGAACAAAAAAAAATCTTCTTGTCGATAATGATAAAAGTCACGTGACGTCAGAAAAATGAAATTATTTTTGCTTTTTGCGGGATTTAACCCGTTTGCCGCTGGAAGTGATTTATGTCCCAGGAGCTGTATATGCACGGAACAAGGGGATGACGGGACTTATGTAGACTGTAGAGGAAAAGGGTTAAAATATATCCCAGAAGAGTAAGTCTTTTTTATTTATTTATTAATAAGGAGACGCTATTTTTAGCCGTGGTGGAGCTAAATTTGGGACTGTCAAAACTAACGCGTAAAAACAATTCACCTCACACGCATTTATAAATAATGAAACCTCTAATTAAAATATTTTCTTTGAAATGGTATTTAATTAACGTTCCGGCTGATAGCCATTATCAGAAGTAAAAAAATATAAATTAGAGTCGGAAATGTAGCAAATAATTCAATCACTCAGTAATTGGGCTTAAATGAGCGCACATCTGAAGCCCAATTACTCAAAAACCATTTTCGCGCCCGAAACGCAAATAGGCCAAAATTTATCATCAGAGCCTGCGAATCATTATTTGATTTTCGAAATCCTTATTTTTGCTATAAATCAGAACTTAAATTTAAGTTAAATTTCAAAGATTCGTATATTTTGACAGAAAAACTAAACAACTAAAATCGTTCTGAAAATAACTGTATAATATAAATACCATATAAAAAGTTACGTGATGATCACGTCGTGATCTATCTTCGTCTTGAAACTCAGCTGTATAATTTAAAATAATGCATTTGGGCAGATAAAATACGAATCGAAATGCCCTCGAGGGGGTAAAATAATCAAAACTAACTATTATCAAAGTGTTCTTTCCAGATTAATTTCTTAATCTCACGCCGTCATTTTAATAGTTCTGAAACATAACGTAATATCTAAAGTAGGGTGGGAAATGTTTTTTCTACAATGAAGTCCATTTTTTGTACATGAGCGAAAAAAGCGCATCGGAAAGTTGTCAAAAATGGGTTGGAAATCTGAGATTTTAATAATTTATTATGGTTCTTGAATCAGTATTACTGATTCAGTAATCTTGATAAGAAGTTTATCACGAGTCAAGTTTAAAAAAAAAACATTTTAGAAAGTAATTTTTTTCAAACGTTAGAAAAATTAAACGCCTTTGAAAATACAAATTTCAATTGCATTTTTGCCAGCTGTCGGAAACTTTCTTTCCGGTTTATTTTTTCATGACAAGAAGTCGAATTTCCAACTTAATATTTCACCTAAACTGCATTTTAAAATTTAAAGTAACCTAATTATTTAAGTTTTCCCGAAAATACTCATGTCATTGATTTATCCAACAATTATCTTACAATGCTCGATGAGTTACCGATTTTAGAAGAGCTGGTTCTTCTGAATTTAACAAATAATCAAATAGAAGACATTGATGTAAATGCTCTTATTGACCTGGACGAACTAAAAACCCTCATTTTATCACATAACAGAATAAGGTGGATTGAAGACGATGTGTTTGAATGGGGTCCAGATGAACTAAGACATATTTACTTGGATCATAACAGACTTGAAACGATAGAGGAAATTGTCAAAAAGCATGACATTGAGGCTAGATAGTGCATAGTCCTAGGTACCCAAAACTACGTTTTTCGAAAAAACGTTGTCTATGTCAAAAATTTTGACTCAAAATGCAAAAAAATTCAAACTATCTACTTGTACAGTATGTGAGTTAATTTATTGAGAACAACAATCTCAAAAAATAAAAGACAACTTTCCCTTGCTTTTCCCTAACAAAAAAATTTACATACATGTACTTTATATCCTCAAATTTTTCCAGAAATGCTTTAATCGCGTCCACCCTAATTACAATCTTTGCAGTAGTCCTGCGATTGAAATTTGACACCATGAAAATAAGTAGGCGTGACTATGTCTTTAAATATTTGATGTCAAATTTCGATATCAAAATTGAGAAAAAAAGGTTCGAAAAAGTTACCAGTCTTACAATTTTTGTTTCTTTTTGACAACAATTAAAAGCATTATTTATTTACAAATCTTGAACGACTGGAAGAAATTGATTTATCGAATAATCGGATTTACCAAGTGGACAATCATGCTTTTGATGATTTATCAAGTCTCCACACTCTTCGCCTTCATGGGAATCAACTCAAAACTTTTAAACCTCATTGGATTTATGACGCGCTTTTCCACGGAATACAAGGTGAGTTTCTCGATTCAGATAATTTATTTCATTTTCAAATATCAGCAACGTTTCGCTTTCGGATTTTCAAGCTAAAATTTTTTACAGTCTATCCAAAATAGAGTGGGCTAAAAAAAAGAGAAATTTTTAGACCCTCATCAAAGTAATGACAAACTATCGTGCTTTTCTGTTCATTTAGAGGATTATAATGATATAATTTATATCAAAAAATCGGGGAGAGAGGCCTTTCTAATAGAAAGTTTCTATTGATTGATTTTTATTGAAATTTGGCTTGATTTACTGAAAAACTCCCTTCTCGAATTTGAGATATATTCTGATGTCGAAAGCCTTTGTTTTTTGGAGCTCAGAAAAGAGAACGAAAGTTTTTCTAAGTGATCTTGAAAAAAATCTTGCAATTTTTAATGGGACACGTTGTTTTTTTATCAAAATATTTTTTTTCAAATTATCGTAGTTTTTTTAAAAGCTGGGCATCTACCTGCCGCGGCATGCCGTTTAATGGGTCCCGCTCCTAGCGTGGGAGAATTACGCGTCCCTGATTGGCTTTCAGAGATTGCCCCTTTCAACATGATAGGAATAGATGACGAATCTTTTGCGTAAAACGTCGGTGCCCTCCGAGTGGGTTGTATTACATTACTAATCTGAGGAACCATTTGTTTGTGGGAGAGTTTCCGATTGCACCTGACTAAAGGCTTGGCTTACAAACTCCGCTGATTGGCTAATTCGCCTATGATTTTTGACCAAAAATAACGGTCTCCAAGATTAGGGTTGTAATATGATAATAAGTAATAATAATATCTTTAACTCGTACAGTCACTTTAATAAGCCAACTGGTTTAATTCTAGAAAATATTTTTTGAGGTTGTATGTACATTAGTGATAAGGGAAATTGTTACATTTTGTGGAAATTTCCGCTAATGAGGTTGGACGCCCAATGTGATGCTATCTTCAACCCAAGCAATATAACAAACCCCCTATTAGTATAGTACGAGTTTAACTCGTCGAGTTAATATTTAAATTTCAGAACTCACTTTTCATGACAATCCCTGGTCATGTGATTGTGGTATGGATAAGGCATTTGATGATCTAATAGAAGATTCGTCCAAAAGTACAATTTTCAAAAGTGCCCTGGGAAATGCTGAGAGTTCGCTAATCTGTCAAGCACCACTAGAGTTGAAAGAACGCTCGGTGTTGTCGTTATCCAAATCCGAAATTGACAATAGCTGTGAAAAGCCAATAATTAAAGAAATAACAGATAATTTTGAAATAGAAAAGGGAAAACCTCTCATAATCCAATGTCATGCTGAAGGAACGGTCCATGAAAATATATTTTCAAAAAAAATTAACACTCTTTTCGAGTAAACATTATTACAGTACTTTTTGAGAAAAAAATAGTATTTTATGCTAAACCTTATTTCTTGATTATACCGTTACGTTATTTTCTGCTGCATAGCTTCAACAAAATCTAATTTTTTCGCTTACAGCATAGTCCAAAAAAGTCACGTGACCCTATAATCAAGAAATAAGGTTTGGCCTGATAGAACTATCATTTTTCAAAGAGTACACAAATAATGTGAAATTGTTTTTGAAAAACTCAAGACTTGTTTACGTGAAAGCATAGACTACATTATCGTCTATACTTTAGTCCGAAAATCACGTGACCGCATGATCAAGATTTAATGTTTGGTATAATATATTAAAACCAGTTCACATTTACGGTATTCAAGCTAGTTTTTCATTTTCTAAATATGACTGAGTTCAATAGAAAATAATATGGCCACCATATTTTCAAACTACTATTTTCCAGCACCAAAAAGGCTTTCCACCACCACTTATCGAATGGCGAGCTCCAAATGGAGACATTTACACTGCTCTGAATGACGATTATGACCACGTAATAGTTCACTTAGACGGAACGCTGCTTATAACTGATGGTGCGGACACCCTAGATGATGGGACTTATTATTGTGTCGCAAAAAGCAAAAGTGGAATGGTCGAATCACAGGTGAATGTCTCAGTAGTGGGGGTTAATAATAGGGATATTCCAAGACATCCCGATTTATGCCCGTATGATCCAGTTGGAAGGCGATTTCAGTGAGGGATCTTAATATTTTGTTAACACTCATTTTCTTAACTCTTGTAAAACGAACAGGCGACACGTTGGCGGAAATCGAGCATTATCTCTAACTTTGTATTAAAAACCATTTTTGAATGTGCATACTATTTTCTAATAATAATATATAATATATTTTCATCAAAATTGTCTCTTATAATCATTCAAAAATACCTCGAAAATTGATTAATAATGCGCCATCGATCACTTAAAATCATTTTGTCTACCGAGAATTTTTGAAGCAAGAAATTTCCCGCAATTTTTGATCAATCAAAGCCATGGCTAAAATTTTTCGCTTGAAAATATAATTTTTTTCGAAAATTCTAAGATTTAAGCTTAATTTTGATTGGCTGAAATTCAAACCAATCAGAATTAAGGATTTCGTTCTATTTTCTAGGTTAACTCCCCTTGATTTTTTCAAAAGATTGATTTATCGATGCAGAATTGCAAGAAATAATTTTTGAACAAATAAAAACCCGCGAGCAAAATAGTTTGACGGGACTAAAGAGCAAATAAGGTCTAAAAATTGTTTTTCGTCACCTTGCGGTCAAAATTTGTACTTTCTTTAAAAGAACTTAGTGTTCGTTATCAATTTCCTACTACAACTGTCGTATGCGTCTAAGAGGACAAAAAGACAGAAATTCGGCGATTTTTGGCCATTTTCGAGAAGTAGGTGCCTCTAAGTCTTAGAGTCTAAGAGAACAACACGGGGCGTTATAACTGTATTGTGAAAAATTTTTTGACTACAAGTGTTGTTAAAAATGTATAAATTGTTTTTTTTTTGCAAATTCTTATTCTATTTTTGACTTCAAAAACCATATTAGTTTATTTGAATTTTTTTAATATTTTCATTCCTAAATCCTCTTAACTAAAATGCCTATTTGGGCGTCTCATTTCAGAATACTATCAGCTCAGAAGATAGACTATTGATAGGGTGCGCACCGGGAAGCCCAATGGCCATATCTACTATAGTCTATAGACTACTATACTAAAATTTTTCTTGAGTGTTCTTTACCTCAAGGAGGTTATCGTTACTAAATAAAATGATCCCAATGATGAAATAAAATTTGGTCAACTGGTGGTCAGAAAATCACTCTAACGTCGCCTAAATGTTTGTAATGACACCTCTTTTGTGGGAATAACATTCAGGTGGGGGTAGACCAGGGGTAAATTTTGAAAAAACAATTTTGGTCTTTTGAGGAAAAAATTTAACTATCGAAAATGCGGGGGCGGAAAACTGTTTTTTATAAAAAAAATTAATTAATTTTCAATGTTCCCAGTTTTTTAATTCGCCTATCTTGGGTAGAATTTCACGGGCCATAATTTTCATTTAATGGATGCAATTTTAACTGGTAAAAATCCCCAAAAATTTTTTAGCTCGTTTTTTTTAAGAGTTCTTAAGGGGTGGTCATGTCTGATTTTTATGACGACTTAGAGGCAATCAGAGTGCACCAAATTGCTTCGGGATGTCAACAAAATCTATTTCCGATCAATCCCCAAAAAAATATTTTCGATTTTTCCAAGAATTTTTTTCAGAATTTAGTCAAAATATTGTTTGTTAAGAATTTGACCACTTAAACTTCAAAATATTGGCTTGAAATAAGCAAAACTTTATGTTCAGTGTCCACTGCTTTCTTTTGAGCCTACTTCGAAAAAATCGGAGCACATTTTTTTTGAATTCTTCGAAAATCATATTTTCAAGTCTGCATCGAAATTTGGGAAAACAGCTAGTGTTACAAATTGGCAATTTTGGAATTATTGCTCAAGTTAGATTTTTGCTGAAATAGCTCTGCAAAATGCAAATCAGACATGACCACCCCTTAAACTGTCAAATCAGAGTCGCATACCCCTTAAGGGAGTGGGTGTCGCTGATTTGGGCCTCTCCAAGGTCATTTCCCGCCAAACTACAAAGGTGATATTCCAACAACATTTGTAACTAACAGAACCAACCTTCGCGGTAATTTTAAATTTAACAGTAATCTGATACAACCAACCTACGCCGACACCTACGCTTTTAAAAAGCCTCTAAAAGACACGCAGTAGTGCCTACTCTTCAATTTCATCATTTTTAATTATTTTTTTGTGTCAGGCTCCGTCGCGTTTTTGTCCGCTGAAAGCGAAATTTAAAACAAAAGCGCTTTTGCATTATTTGTAGGCTTCTCCGGAGCCTGACACAAAAATATAAAAAATGATGAAATTGAAGAGTAGGCACTAACTGCGTGTCTTTTTAGGAGGCTTTTAAAAGCGTAGGTGGGATTGTATCAGATTACTGTTAAGTTTAAATTACCGCGAAGGTTGGTTCTGTTAGTTACAAATGTTGTTGGAATATCCACCTTTGCTAGTTTGGCGGGAAATAACCTCGGAAGAGGCCCAAATCAGCGACACCCACTCCCTTAAGGGTATCTGTTCTGAAGATAACCAGACTAGATAGCGGCAAAACGTTTTTTTGCATCTGAATTTTGACCGAATTCGTAATTTGTGAATTTTTTTTCTTTTTTTCCTGTAAATTACCGGTTCACCGCAAAAAATCGTGTCTTTCGGTAATTTCGAGCAATTTCTCACGTATATTTTTTCCAAGGTTTCACATGCAAAAAACATTTTGTCGCTATCTTGTCTTTTCCCAGTCGAAATCACAGTGGGACACTCTTAAAAAAAACGACCTTAGAAAAAATGGAAAATTTCAAAAAAAGTGTAATATGACACCTTTTATGTAAGATTTTTTCTCCTATTTTTCCAATTTGGCTAACTTGCTATCCGCCAATGAGAACGATCAATTTTGGCCAATACCTACGCCTTTTCCAGATTAAACCAATCAAAACGGTGGAATTCAGATTTAGCCAAATTGAAAAAATAGGAGCAAATACTTACATACTGTATATCGAAAATCCTGCCTAGTCGTCGATTTTCAGAGTGACGCCACAAATAGAGAAATCCAGCTATTTTATTGGTCACTTCTCGAGAATCCAGTTATTTCATTGGTCACTTTCAATTCTTGTGACGTCACTCTGAAAATCGACGACTAGGCAGGATTTTCGATATACCAAAAAAGTGGTGGTAACTAAAGTCAGCAAGGCGGTTTATTTAATAATAAAACAGACATTTTCTGACCAAACAGGCATCTTTTTTTCTAACTTTTACGTTTTTTTCTTGAAAAATCGAGGTTTAGGAGCCAAAAAATAATAATTTTTATTTTTTTTACGAACATTGTGTTAATTTCACTAGTAAGTGACGTTGACCCAAAAACTACCGATTCGGCATTTGTTTCAAAATAATTAAATACTGAAAATACCAAAATCGCTATATTTTGATCACGTGACGACCAAAATTTATTTCCATAATTTTTTATATATTATTTGCTCCCAACAAGTTTCAGAATAATCCACCCAGTGTTACTATAGGTTTATATTAATGGTGCACACGCTAAGCATAGGTGAACCTTCTGAATAAGTAATCAGATTTTCCAAAGAAATTCTATAAAAAATTCCAACTTTTTCCTAAAAATCTTCTTTTTTTGAAAAAAAAATTTAATCAGGTGTCTGATTACTTCCAAACTTTTTTTAAAGTTGCGCCTAAGTATTTCGAACATTTGGCTTGAATTTTTAGCTCTCTAGCGCTATTTTTAGTGCATTTTAAGTGAAATTTTTTTAAATGGACAAAACGACAAGTTTTCAGGTGGACACAACGACAAAAATTTATCTGTCCTCTTAGACGCATACGACAGTAGTATAATCTCGACTTTCTACAATACTAATCGGGGAAGCCGTTTTGAGCCGTCAACTTTTTCTCATTTTTTGTATTAAATAACTTAAACCTACGCACTGCTTAAAACGGCTTCCACGATGAGTATTGTAGCATGTAAAAATATGAACAGAATCTGACTTCGGCAATCTTTAGTTAACAGAGCCCCTTCTTAGTCATGCAGTTTGTCACATACTGAAAATATCCATTACTTATTTTTAAAATTTTGTTCGTACACGATTTCACCAAAATTTTGATCCCTGAACTCAGCAGGATGGAGATAACTGTACAATGGGTAACATTGAACATATGGTTGCTGCTGCTGAAAATAGTTGGAATGAAAAAGACGAAATTGAGGAAAACTGTCCTCAAAAATGCACTTGTGACCATTCTACAGCATTTTGTTCTAACCAGCAGCAAATGTATTTACCCACCTCCCTTCCTGCCCACGTGACCACATTGGAGTTCCAGAATAATTATCTCGACGCGTTGGATCGCGATTTATGCGGAAATTTCATTTATATTGGGAGCATTATGCTTGATGAAAATCAAATTCGAAATGTTGATACTGAAGCGTTCAAAGCATGCAAAAATTTGAAAAAATTGACATTGAGTAGCAATTTAATCAAAGATATTGCACCAGCTCAGTTTGATGATTTGAATAAACTTGAAATTTTAGATCTCAGGAATGGATTTAATTGTGACCGTTATTTGAAATTACAAATTGCTCTATTTCATAAACTGTTAGCATGTGAAAGAAGGTGATCCCTAGGCCCTCCGTTGCGCGATCGCGTTTGACCAATTAGGACTTTGGAAATAAGGTCGTTTACCAATAAGAGCGTTGAAGAAAGGGATCAAACGCGAACGAATGCCTAGGGATACCAGTTTCGCGTTCGACTCTTATTCAACGCCTTTATTTGTCAACGGCCTTATTTATTTTCAGCTTAACAAATTTTGAGCTTATTTTTGATGCACTTTAGTTTTTTATTGTACTTTGAAATTAAAGTGACTTGAAAATAACAAAATCTTGAACAAAATTGAAGCAGAAAAAAAATTATTTTTTCGGAGTTTTCTTTTAATGACAAATTTTTTTTTACTACTTGAGTCCTGTTTTCGGTGGCGATAACCATCGGAACGCAAAATAATTTTCATCAACGGTTTCAGTTCGGTCGGTTTTGGCCAAGATTTCGTTCAGTTCGGATAAATTAATAATCCCGATCAAGTAAAAATGATATTTCTTACCTGCCATCGAACGCTTTTACTGGATTGGACTCCCTGAAAAAATTGTATCTTAAGGATAATATCATCTCATCAATTGACATGTACGCTTTTAAAAATCTTATGAATATCGAATATCTTTATCTGGAAGGAAACGCAATTTATCATATCAAACATGACTGGTTACAAGGTAATTTAAATTACTAATAAAACATTATTTCGTCAAAATATTTTTCCACGGAAATTTTTCATTTTTTGTCGAAATTTAATCAAAACAAAAATCAGTTTTTCGTGAAAAACTTTTTTCGTCAGACTCTTAATTAACACAACGTTAATATATGCCTTAGCTGCTTTGTTTCCCAGAAAAATAAATTAAAAAAATAAAAAGTTTGACGAAAAAGTGTTCCCACTAATAATATATTTTCCCCGAGTCGGTATCTTTTGACCCCAAATGGGGTCAAGAAAAGGTTTACCTTCTCTTGACCCCAAATTGCTCCGAATCCGAATTATTTATTAAGGGGGTACTCAACGGTTTTTTAACTTTTAGATCAGCGCTCAGAATAAAACAGAACAAGTTATGAACATTCTGAAAAGACTTATGTGCAGATCTATCTTTCTGCTCCCGATTGTAAGTAAAAATTTTTTTTGAGCACCACAGCAGCAGGTGGAAAGAGAATTCTAGAACACTAATTTTGTCTTTAATGCCTTTTTTCTCAAAAACGGCTGGATGGAATTTTATCAAATCTTGTATGAATAATGACTTGTACTTGGTCTATAATAACAGGAAAGATTTTTGTGACATTTTACAATTTAAAGCTTAATTTTCTCAAAAACGACTCGGTACTTTTTTTTTAAAATTCAGCATTAGTTGGGGAAACTTGTCAGCTTTATTTCTGGTGAAATAGTTTTTCTCGAAATATGCTCCTATTTATATAAAATTGCATTTTAGTTCAACCAGATGTCAATTTTTCAGATTTCTAGAAAAATGAAGTTGATCCAATTAAGTTAAAAAGACCACCAAATGAAATCTTATAGTCTACTGAATAAAAAATCTGCTTACGTCAAGTCGAAATTTTGATCCGATATATTCTAGAATCATGAAAACGCTAAAATTTCAAATTGAAAC
>SCLH01000987.1:1074-25710 GCA_004367855.1 Oikopleura vanhoeffeni | reverse complement strand
GTTTATTTCAAAATAAAACCTGAGAGGAGATAGATTTTCCGTTTTGGATTAGGTCTCCCTGTCTCGCTTATGTGTCTGGGAGTGTGTACATGGAGCGTTTTTGTCCACATGGAGCGTTTTTGTCGATAAGTGCTATATTTTTTCTAGAATATGCGATAAATCACCGTTTTTGGACTTTGTTCATCGGAAAAACTTCTGTGGAGCCGTTTTTTTCAATTTCGACCACAAACTCAAAATATGAATTTTTCAAAGTCACGTGAAAAAAATTCGGAAAATGTGTTTCAATTTTTTCGAAAGTATGCACAAAAGAAAGCTGGGGAAACACTAAAGAGAAAGTTGGCTTACGTCAAGCCGAAATTTTGAAGTTTTAGGGGTCAAATTGAAACAAACGTTATTTTTCCACTTGATTTTGAAAAAAATAATTGACTTTCTGAAGAAGAAAACTCAAAAAATTCGAATTTTTTTGATCTTATTTGGGTTGTTTTGTGTTTTTAAAACATTAACGATTGATTTGGTGTATTTTTATGACATAATAACTGCAGAAAATGTAGGAACCATCATACCCTTATTCAGCAAAAAATACCGATTGCTACCGCTTTTTGGGTTGCTCTGAAAAAACTCCGCCTATTTTCTCACTATGTGGATGAAATTATATGACAACTCGAGTATTGAGCAGAATATAATTTAGAAGTCAATTAAAAAGTTCAAATTTAATTATAGAGGCGAGATATAAGTTTAGCTCAGTGTAAAAGGCGAATCAGTTGCATCGAATGTTCTCGGAGATGGCTCTTCTTTCTGAAGGGTCAAATTTTCTAATTTGACACCATTTGAGTCAAATCTCAAAATAGCTCCTATGGGATCATAGATTTATATCCTTTTTTAAATAATTAAGAACGAATAAAATATTTTCTTTCGTCAAAATAATGAAATATTAGCCCTTGGAAATGTATTACTTTATTTTCGACCATTTAAAATTGTATTCTTACAGTGAGAAAATAGCGAAACTGTAATATGACCCCCTGGTTAGGTCGTTGTTTTTTAAGACTTTCCCACTGTGATTTCGACTGGTAGAACTAGACAAGATAGCGACAAATTGTTTTTTGCATGTGAAACCTTGTAAAAAAAATACGGTATAAAAGTTTTGGCTTCCTAGGTTGATCACATGACCGGAAATCAGTCATCAAAATTGCTCAAAATTACCGAAAAAAGATTTTTTGCGAATTACCAGTGAACCGGNAAGAAAAATTGTCACCACTACAAATTCGGTTAAGATTCAGATGCCAAAAACCATTTGTCGCTATCTAGTCTGGTTCTCTCAGAACAGATACCCCTTAAGTGGGACACTCTTAAAAAACGACCGTAATTTTCCCGTAATCGTCATGATAAGGGATGGCCCCATAAAAAAACTACCTTAATTCATTTCTGAATTAAATGTTTAGATATGGAAATATCGTTTCGCCAAGAGATCACCAGCATATTGCAGATCTGGTTACAGAAGCTAAATATTCATCGGTGCAATCTAAGCTTTCAGAGCCTCAGTCCTTAATGGATCTGTTCAATGAAGTCGCAAACGTCGAAGAAAATAAAGAAAATGCGACGCCGAAACAGACACTTCCAATTCCAAAGGTTTGTTAATATGTAGTTACAGCAGGGTAGCGTCTAATAGATTCGATTTCAACTTTTGAGTAAATTATCGGTATAAAACGATAATTTTCAAAAAATTTTCAGTAACAAAATCAGTCGAAATGCCATTTCCAGGACCATGTGTTTTACTGTTAGTAGTTAAAACCGGGCCAGTTAAACATGGGTTTGTTCTGTAAAACGCAAAATTTATGTGGTTCAAAATAAGCTAGAAAAAAGTTCAAATGTTTTTTGGACTTACCGGGAATCGGGCCTACAAAACGTGCGATTTTGAGCTCAAATAACCGATGGACTTAAAATTTAAGTAGGAAAATAGCAATTTTATGTAATTTTTAAACAAATTTCCATTCGAAAGATACCTTCAACAAAAATTCGCAGCATTTTCTTTCTTTAAAAATACTTTCAAAGTTGTCTGATCGGACATTTTTGCCTTTTTGGGACACTTTTTGTATTTCACAATTTTCCTGCGTCTAAGCGGACAGATTTTTCAATTTTTTTCGTACTTAAAAGGAACTTCAAAACCCTAATAATTTAGGCCTTATTTTAAGTGTAGCGGAAGAAAGTCTTTTGTATTCCGATAGCCAAGAAACTCTATTTAGCCGAAGAGAAATTTTATCGATTTCTGGATTCCGACCGGTAATCAGCGAAAAAACCGGTATTTTTCGGAAATTTTAGGGGATATAAAAAGGCTCTTTTACTCCACCAGATGGTGTCGGGTGTCCAAAAATATTGCAAAAGGTTTCCTCGTGCACAAGTTACCCAATGCTTATACAAAAAATTGTTTCCTGACATCTGATTACCGCTTGTCGTTTTTTGAGGGGGGTTCCTTTAAAAAAAGCTTACCTAACCATTTTTTCCAATTTACGATAGAAGAAAAGGCGCTTTATAACGGCATTTTGATCAAACCCGTCCACCAAAGTACATTGGCGGCTTTTTTTTAATGGAGCCATTTCCAGTGGTTCAGTTGCACGAGTTTTTCTCGAAGATAGATGAACCGATTTTGAAAATTCCGAAAAAAGATGATCTCAGTCTAGTCAATGGTTTGATATCTAATTTTTTTTGTTCTCCCTAAAATACAAATTGTTAAAAAAATAAAGTCATAAGTAGTTAAAACTTTCATTTCAGCTTCCTGTTCCTCCTCTGATCATCACTCCTGCAACACCGGAAATAATGGTTATGCATGCCCAAGTATCTCTTACATTAGATTCGCCGGTTTTATCAGAAAAATCAAATTCCCAAAATTTATTTACACCAAACGATGCGAATAAAACCATGCCGGATAGCCAAGAAAGCGCCCCAGATTCACTCGAAAATACTTTGGACTTTCTCAATAAAACTTCTGGTACTCCTAAAGTTACAGATATTGATAGTACATTAGATTTCCTAGAAAATGAATCGGAATTAGAAAAAACAGAAAACCAAGATTCAGCTGAACTTACTCTTGGGACTCCTAAAAACACAAACAAAACTCTCCCAGCCACACCGGGTAGTGCTTTACCAGTGCCAAAATCAATGGCTAGTCTACGTAAAGATGTGGTGAAGCAGCCCTTGAAAACAGCAGGTTAATATTTATTATTTTTTGAAAAATCTGTTTGAGCAAAATTTGCTTTCTATATTTTTTTCATTTGGTACAGGCGGGCTTTTTTTAGCGCAATCGGACCGAATTTTTTAGAAAACGGTTAATCCGATTCAAGAAATTCCAATTGTTTCTCCAACTATACTGTGGTGTGTGTCTAAAAAGACTGCGTATGAGGAAATTCGTCGATTCTGGGCCATTTTTGAGAAGTAGGTGCCCTTTGTGAAAAAAGATAACCCCATTCAAATGTCACCTCAGATCGCCCCAAAATAGCTACAAAAGATTACTCGTAGTCGATTTTCTAGTCAAAATATTACAAACCACAGGTCAATTTTGAGTACAAGGGGCGCTAAACTTGGTACAAGTGTTTGCTCTCTAGCGCTCTTTGTGAATATGTCAAGTTTTGTTATATTTCGATTAGAAAATCGACTAGACGGAATCTTTTGGCGCCATTTTCGGGGTTATCTACTGTACCATATGATATGGTCCATATGAAATAATTATGCATCGATTAATTATCGGCTGTAAATGCTGATTAATAGTTCATGGTTTAAGCTCAACATACCCGAAAATTGCGAGCAAAACACATTTGAAAAATAAAGTTATACATTTAAAACACTTCAGTGAAATTCACTCAAGTGAATACTTGCCTTAAATGTACTACGAACATTTACGAACAAAACGAGAATACAGAGATCATCACATTGGCTCTACAGGGCCCTGATTGGCTAAATCGGTAAATCAATCACAGCCACATAGAGGGCCATGAGTCACGTTTTCGGTAGATTCTCAAAAAAATTTTAGGGGGCCGTATAAGGAATAATTTAATTTTTCTTTATAAATTTGAAAGCAACTCTTCTTTCAGTTTTTTTTTTATAAATTATGAGTCATTATTTATGACACCACAAGATTAATTTGACACCCAATGGTTTCAAATTATAAAATGTGACCCTTTTAAAATTTGTCTTCAAGGTTCGAATAAAACTTTGCCGTCTACTCCTGGGAATACAACGCCTGGAGCTTCTAAAAAGTCAAGAAAATCTTTACCAGCCACTCCAGGTAGTGCTGTATCAGCACCAAAATCAATGGCTAGCCTTCGTAAAAATGTGTTAAAAAAGCCTCTTGGTACTCCGGGTACTCCAAACAAATCGAATAAAACGCTACCGGCGACTCCTGTAAACATTTCAATCAATCCTTACGAAACAACGCTGGGAACTCCGGAGGTATATTTTAAATTTAGTTGGCATAAGATTTTAAAATGAGGTTTAATTTTGAAAATAAATTAAAGTTTTGAATGCCGTAAAAGGGGTTTTAAATTCTCGAACTGTAGACTTTCCTTTCTGAGGAAAGTTAGCAACAATCACCTATCAAATTTTTGTTCAACATTTTGTAATTTTTTATTATTCCGGATTGATAGAAAGAAATCGTCCTATGATTTGCAAAAAAATCAGACTGTGGCTCTGAAATCGTTGCCATTTATTCTACCGTTTCTCAAAAAGATGAGTCTCAAAAAAACTTATTTTGCAGCCAAAATTGTCCGGCCAAGCTTTATCAAAAATTAAAGTTCACAGTTTGAGGATTTTGAAGAACCGTGCTGTATCTCAGATACAGTATGTCACATATTGTATTCTCTTTGAAAAACTAGCATGTCACATTTTTGCTCAAGCTAACCGTCGCCAATCAAAACGTTTTAATTTGGCCAACACGTAGGTGCAAAATTTAAACTTTTGATTGGCGGAGGTCAGCTTGAGCAAAAATGTGACATGCTGTATTTAGGAAAAATTCCGGGAAAATTATCTTCGTCGGCCGAATGATTTTGGCCATCAAAAAATTATTTTGAGTTGTAACTTACAACTTGTAAGAGTTGATTTTAAACGTTTCTGTGAGTGAATACTAACTGATGCCTGCTCAAAAAATTTTGCATCTCAAACTATATCGAAAATTATCCCATTGAGTCTTTCTCAGCACGCGTCATAATTAGAAAGTGACCAATGAATCGCGGGATTCTGGAATTAAGTCGACAATCGAGTATTGTGATTGGACACTGGCTCAAGTTATGACGCGTGCTGTGAAAGACTCAATATGGATAATTTCGATATAATATATTTCAGAAAAAAAAATTTATTCTAGAATCTGATTATCAACAATTAAAAAATCGGATATACTGTATATAATACAGTACAGAAAACGAAAAGTTCAAAAAATTTTTATCTGAAGGAATTAATTAATGAATTCCTCCTTTTATTCGAGTCTTCCTTCTATCCGAGTTTTATTACAATTTATCTAACAAATTTTACAGAATTCGAATAAAACACTTCCTGCAACACCTGGAAATGTGTCCTCTAAATGCTTGGACGAAACGCTAGGGACTCCTAAAAATTCCGACCTTACCTTGCCGGCAACACCTGGTAATCCGGTACCGGTTCCAAAATCCATGACAAGTCTTCGTAAAAATGTGTTAAATAAGGCTCTTGGTACTCCGGGAACTCCAAAGGGATCAGATAAAACGCTACCGGCGACCCCTGGAAATATGTCGATCGATCCTTATGAAACAACGCTGGGCACCCCAGAGGTAATTTTCTAAATTAATAAATCTCGATTATATTAAAATTTTGAACGCCGTACGGTGCCTCAAATTTGTTGACCTATTAACTTTTTTTGATAAAAGTTTTAGGCAAATTTCAGTTTACTTAACCCCCACCTGTCTGAAATGTTATATTACCCACCTGCATATGAATGTTTTAAAACACACAAGTATTCAAACTTGACAAAAGGAGATAAATATTTATTTTTTTCTAATTCAAAACCGCAACGAATTTTAGTAACTTGAAGGTAAAATTTAACCATTGAAAATGCGTAGGCTGAAAAATGTTTATTTTAAAGTATTTGATTCAGTTCTTATCTTCCGGAAACTTTTCATAAAAATACTACCTAAGGTCGCTTTTTTTTTAGGTAGGCCCACTTAAGTGGTATCTGTTCTGAGAGAACCAGACTAGATAGTGACAAACGGTATTTTGCATCTGAATCTTAACCGAATTTGTAGTGGTGAAAATTTTTCTTTTTTTCCGGTGATAACTGGTTCACCGGTAATTCGCAAAAAACGTTTTTTTCGGTAATTTTGAGTAATTTCGATGACTGATTTCCGGTCACGTGTCCACCTAGGAAGTCAAAAAAATTTTCTACCGTATATTTTTTCCAAGGTTTTACAAGCCAAAAACCATTTGTCGCTATCTTGTCTAGTTCTCCCAGTCAAAATCACAAGTGGGTCTACCTAAAAAAAGGAGACCTTAGAGAGAATTTCATGGGCGACAATTTGTACTAAATGAAATTTCTTGCGCGCGATGTGAACCTTCTCAAATCGGCTATTCAAAATTTTGACTGCCAATTACACCACCAGGTGGTGCCGAGGGTAAAAATTGATAATGCCAAAATTCTTGAAATTAAAAATAAGGGAAACTTTCGGGGGTCTGTTCGAATATTCCGCCGGCCAAAATGATACTTTCCCAAAATGTTTTTAGTCTCTGTGTTTTAAAACACGGAAATGCAGGTGGGGGTTAAGGAAAAAATCTTTTCATCATAATTTATTTTCAAATTTATCACTTCCCACGGTCATTAATAATTTTGATCGTACGATTTTAAGCGATTTTTTTGGCAAAACCGTGATAAGGACCCACATTTTCGCAATTGGATCTGACAACGCTAATGGCCAAAGAAGTCAAATTACAGTTTGTACATCTTTTAAGTCAGAAGACCTGTGGTTTTCAAGAGAAAAATTTTAGCAATACGGTTTCCATATAACGCTTTCATAGGAGTCAAATTATAGTTTTTTTCAATCTCGTCGTTTTCAAAAAGAATTTTCATCGATTCGCTTATGGGGCGTTTTCAATTCGACAACTTTCTCAGCTTGTTTCTCATTTACTAGCGCTGGATTTGTCTGTCACTTTTACGTAGACTGCCATCGATTTTGGCACCGGTACTGATAACCGGTGTTGCAGCAAGGTCAAATGGAAATTTTTGAGGCAGTTCCTAGCGGTTTGCTCAAGACAATCAGAGGACACATTTCCAGGTGTGCTGAAGAGTTTTATTCGAATTCTGAAGAAAAACTTAAAACAGCATTTTTTCTCTACTTCACTGGGATTCCGGTGAAACATAAATGACATGTAATTTGACACCCTATAATTTACTGGAAAAACTATAATTGACTCCTATGAAAGCGTTATATGGAAACCGATTGCTAAAATTTTTCTCTTGAAAACACAGGTCTTCTGACTTAAAGATGTACAAACTGTAATTTGACTTCTTTGGCCATTAGCGTTGTTCAGATCCAATCGCAAATTGGGTCCTTATCACGGTTTTGCCAAAAAAATCGCTTAAATCGTAAGATCAAAAATTATTATTGGACCGTGGGAAGTGATAATTTGAAAATAAATTATGATGAAAAGATTTTTCCTTAACCCCCCACCTGCATTTCGTGTTTTTAAAACACAGAGACAAAAACAGTTTTGAAAGTATCATTTTGGCCGCGGAATATTCGAACAGACCCCCGAAAGTTCCCTTATTTTTAATTTCAAGAATTTTGGCATTATCAATTTTTACCTCGCACCACCTGGTGGTGTAATTGGCAGTCAAAATTTTGAATACCGATTTGAGAAGGTTCACATCGCGCGCAAGAAATTTCATTTAGTACAAATGTCGCCCATGAAATTCTCTCTAAGGTCTCCTTTTTTAGGTAGCCCACTTGTGATTTTGACTGGAGAAACTAAGACAAGATAGCGACAAATGGTTTTTGGCTGTTAAAACCTTTGGAAAAAATATACGGTAGAAAATTTTTGACTTCCTAGGTGGACACGTGACCGGAAATCAGTCATCGAAATATACTCAAAATTACCGAAAAAAACGTTTTTTGCGAATTACCGGTGAAACAGTTATCACCGAAAAAAAAAATTTTCACACTACAAATTCGGTTAAGATTCAGATGCAAATACGTTGTCTGCCTATCTAGTCTGTTTCTCTCAGAACAGATACCCCTTAAGTGGCCTACCTAAAAAAAAACGACCTAAGGTAGTTTTTTTATGAAAAGTTTCCGGAAGATAAGAATTGAAATCAAATACTTTAAAATAAACATTTTTCAGCCTACGCATTTCAATGGTTAAATTTTACCTAAATTACTAAAATTCTAAATTCAAGTTGCGGTTGTTCGTATGATTAGAAAAAAATAAATATTTATCTCCTTTTGTCAAGTTGAGATACTTGTTTGTTTTAAAAACATCATATGCAGGTGGGTAATATAACATTTCAGAACAGGTGGGGGTTAAGTAACTGAAATTTGCCTAAAACTTTATCAAAAAAGTTATAGGTCAACAAATTTGAGGCAGCCGTACGCGTACGGCGTTCAAATTTAAATATAATCGAGATTTATTAATTTAGAAAATTACCTCTGGGTGCCCAGCGTTGTTTCATAAGGATCGATCGACATTATTTCCAGGGTCGCCGGAAGCGTTTTTATCTGATCCCTTTGGAGTTCCCGGAAGTACCAAGACCTTATTAACAATTTTACGAAGACTTGTCATGGATTTTGGAACCGGTACCGATACCAGGTGTTGCCGCAAGGTAAGGTCGGAATTTTAGGAGTCCCTAGCGTTCGTCCAAGCATTTAGAGGACACATTTCCAGGTGTTGCAGGAAGTGTTTTTATTCGAATTCTGTAAAATTTGTTAGATAAATTTATAAAACTCGGATAGAAGGAAGACTCGAATAAAAGGAGGAATTCATTAATTAATTCCTTCAGATAAAAATTTTTGAACTTTTCGTTTTCTGACTGTATATATACAGTATATCCGATTTTTAATTGTTGATAATCAGATTCTAAATAATTTTTTTTTCTGAAATATATCCCAGATGATATCGAAAATTATCCATATTGAGTCTTTCACAGCACGCGTCATACTTTTGAGCCAGTGTCCAATCACAATACTCGATTGTCGACTTAATTCAAGAATCCCGCGATTTCATTGGTCACTTTCTAAAGTTATAACGCGTGCTGAGAAAGACTCAATAGGGATAATTTTCGATATAGTTTGAGATGCAAAATTTTTTTGAGAGCAGCATCAGTTGTTATTCACTCAGAAAACGTTTAAAATTAGACTCTTACAACTCAAAATAATTTTTTTGATGGCCAAAAATAATTCGCCGACGGAATAATTTTTCCGGAATTTTTCCTAATACGCATGTCACATTTTTGCTCAAGCTGACCTCCGCCAATCAAAAGTTTAAATTTTGCAACTACGTGTTGGCCAAATAAAAACGTTTTGATTGGCAACGTAGCTTGAAGCAAAAATGGACATGCTAGGTTTTCAAAGAGAATACAATATGTGACATACGGTATCTGAGATATACAGCACGGTTCTTCAAATCCCAAACTGTGACTTTAAATTTTTGATAAAGCTTGCCAGACAATTTTGGCTGCAAATAAGTTTTTTTCGAGACTCATCTTTTTGAGAAACGGTAGAATAAATGGCAACGATTTCAGAGCTACAGCCTGATTTTTTTGCAAATCATAGGACGATTTCTTTCTACAATCCGGAATAATAAAAATTACAAAATGTTGAACACAACAAATGTGATAGGTGATTGTTGCTCAACTTTCCTCAGAAAGAAAGTCTACATTCGAGAATTTAAAAACCCCTTTACGGCATTCAAAATTTAATTTATTTTCAAATTAAACCTCATTTAAAATCTTATGCCAACTAAATTTAAAATATACCTCCGAGTTCCCACGTTGTTTCGTAAGATGATTGAAATGTTTAACAGGAGTCGCCGGTAGGTTAATTTCGATTTGTTTGGAGTACCCGGAGTACAAGAGGCTTTTTTAACACATTTTTACGAAGCTAGCCATTGATTTTGTGCTGATACAGCACTACCTTGGAGTGCTGGTAAAGATTTTCTTGACTTTTTAGAAGCTCCAGGCGTTGTATTCCCAGGAGTAGACGGCAATGTTTATTCGAACCTTGAAGACATTTTAAAAAGGTCACATTTTATAATTTGAAACCATTGGGTGTCAAATTAATCTTGTGGTGTCTCAAAATAATGACTCATAATTTATAAAAAAAAACTGAAAGAAGAGTTGCTTCAAATTTATAAAGAAAAATAAATATTCTCTTATACGGCCCCCTAAAAATTTTTGAGAATCTACCGAAAACGTGACTCATGGCCTCTATGTGGCTGTGATTGATTTACCGATTTAGCCAATCAGGCCCTGTAGAGCAATGTGATGATCCTGTATTCTCGTTTGTTCGTAAATGTTCGTAGTACATTTAAGGCAAGTATTCACTAGTGAAATTTCACTGAAGTGTTTTAAATTATAACTTTATTTTTCAAATGTGTTTTGCTCGCAATTTTCGGGTATGTTGAGCTTAACCATGAACTATTAATCAGCATTTACAGGCCGATAATAATCGATGCATAATTATTTCATAGGACCATATAATAGGTACAGTAGAAACCCCGAAAATGGCGCCAAAAGATTCCTCTAGTCGATTTTCTAATCGAAATATACAAAAACTTGTAACATTATGTCACAAAGAGCGCTAGAGAGCAAACACTTGTACCCGATTTAGCGCCCCTTACTCAAAATTGACCGTGGTTTGTAATATTTGACTAGAAAATCGACTACGAGTAATCTTTTGTAGCTATTTTGGGGCGATCTGAGGTGACATTTGAATGGGGGTTATCTTTTCACAAAGGTGTGTATTCCTCAAACTGCACCTACTTCTCAAAAATGGCCCAGAATCGACGAATTTCCTCATACGCAGTCTTTTTAGACACACACCACAGTATAGTTGGAGGAACAAATTGGAATTTCTTGAATCGATTAACCGTTTTCTAAAAAATCGGCTCGATGCGCTGAAAAAAAACCCCGCCTGTACCAAATGAAAAAAATATAGAAAGCAAATTTTTGCTCAAAACAATTTTTCAAAAAATAATAAATATTAACCTGCTGTTTCAAGGGTTGCTTCAACATTCTTTACGTAGATAAGCCATTTGATTTTGGCACTGGTAAAGCACTACCCGGTGTGGCTGGGAGAGTTTTGTTGTGTTTTTAGGAGTCCCAAGGAGTAAGTTCAGGCTGAATCTTGGTTTTCTGTTTTTTCTAATTCCGATTCATTTTCAGGAAATCTATTCTATCATATCTGTAACTTTAGGAGTACCAGAAGTTTTATTGAAAAGTCCAAAGTAATTTTTCGAGTGAATCTGGGGCGACTTTCTGCTATCCGGCATGGTTTTATTCGCATCGTTTGTGGTAAATAAATTTTGGGAATTTGATTTTTTCTGATAAAACCGCGAATCTAATGTCAAAGATACTTGGGCAATGCATAACCATTATTTCCGGTGTGCAGGACTGATGATCATAGAGAAAACAGGAAGCTGAAATGAAAGTTTTAAACTACTTATGTACTTATTTTTTTAACAATTGTATTTTAGGGAAACAAAAAAAAATAGTCAAAATTCAAACGTCATAAAATGATCAAACGTTGCAGGATCAAATGCTCTTTGTTTGGAAATTTTCAAAATCGGTTCATCTGCATCTTCGAGAAACGTGAACTGAACACTGGAAATGGCTCCATTAAAAAAAAACGCAACTGTGCCCTCATCAAATGCGTTACCTTTTATCGAATTGAAAAGTAGGAACTTTTAAGGACCCCCACACGGTATTGCAGACAATTGTAGCAAACTGCACGAGAACCTTTGCAATATTGGACACGACTCTGGGACTAAGGCCCTTTTACTAATTCGAAATACCTTTTTCTATACGCGAATAGAATGATAAAACTTGAAAGAAGTTCTGGCTACGGACAAAGACTTCCGCTTAACACTTAAAATAAGGCCAAATATTAGCGGTTTTGAAGTTCCCTTTTAAGTACGAAAAAAAATTGAAAAAATCTTGTCCGCTTTAAGCAGGAAAATTGTGATACATAAAAAAGTGTCCCAAAAAAGGCAAAATAGGTCGATCAGACAACTTTGAAATATTTTTAAAGAAAGAAAAAATGCTGCGAATTTTGTTGAAGTATTTCGAATGGAATTTGTTTAAAATTACATAAAATTGCTTTTTCTAACTTAAATTTAAGTCCATTGGTTTATTTGAGCTCAAAATCGCACGTTGGTTTGTGGGGGAGGCCCGATTCCGTAAGTCCAAAAAAACATTTGAACTTTTTTTCTAGCTTATTTTGAAACCAACATAAATTTGGTTTTACCAGGACAAACCATGTTAACCTGCGGTACTAACTACATAACACATGTGTCTGGAATGGCATGTTCGACTGATTTTGTACTGAAATTTTTTTGAAAATTATCTTTAACCGATAATTTACCTCAAAAGTTGAAAACTCCGAATCTATTAGACCTACCCTGCTGAACTACATATAACAAACCTTTGAATTGAAGTGTCTGTGCGGCGTCGCATTTTCCTTTTATTTTCTTCGACGTTTGCCGGACTTCAATTGAACAGATCCATTAAGGACTGAAGGCTCTGAAAGCTTTAGATTGCAAGCCGATGATATTTGCTTCTGTAACCAGATCGCAATATGCTGGTGATCTCTTGCGAAACGATATTCCAGTATCTAAACATTTAATTCAGAAATGAATTTAAGGTAGTTTTTAATGGGGCCATCCCTTCTCATGACGATTACGGGAAAATACGTCGTTTTTTAAGAAGTGTCCCCACTTAAGGGTAATCTGTCTGAGAGAACGCAGACTAGAATAGCGACAAATGGTTTTTGGCACTGAATCTTAACCGAATTTGTAAGTGGTGACAATTTTTTTTTCGTATTACGGTTCACTGGTAATTCGGCAAAAATCTTTCGGGAATTTGATGCATTTTGATGACTATTCGGTCAGTGTGATCAAACCTAGGACAGCCAAAACTTTTATACCGTATTTTTTTACTGCAAGGTTTCACATGCAAAAAACGAATTTCGCTATCTTGTCTAGTTCTACCAGTCGAAATCACAGTGGAAAAGTCCTTAAAAACAACGACCTAACAGGGGGTCATATTACAGTTTCGCTATTTTCTCACTGTAAGATACAATTTTAAATAGGTCGAAAATAAAGAAATAATTTCAAGGGGTAATATTTCATTATTATTGACGAAAAGAAAATATTTTATTCGTTTTCTAATTATTTAAAAAAGATAATAAATCTATGATCCCATAGGAGCTATAATTTGAGAATTTGACTCAAATGTGCCATAGAAAGACTATGAGGCCATTCTCGCGACGAACATTGCGATGCAACTGATTCGCCGTTGTTGACACTGAGCTAACTTATAGTCTCCGCCTCTATTAATTAAATTCGAAACTTTAATGACTTCTAATATATTCTGCTCAATACTCGAGTTGTCCATATAATTTCATCCACATGTGAGAAAATAGGCGGAGTTTTTTCAGAGGCAACCCAAAAGCGGTAGAACTCGGTATTTTTTGCTGAATAAGGTTATGATGGTTCCTACTTTCTGCAGTTATTATGTCATAAAAATACACCAAATAATCGTTAATGTTTAAAAACACAAAACAACCCAAATAAGATCAAAAAAATTCGAATTTTTTAGTTTTCCTTCTTCAGAAACGTCAAGTATTTTTTTCAAATGAATCAGGAAAAATAACAGGTTGTTTCAATTTGACCCCTAAAACTCAAAATTTCGGCTTGACGTAAGCCAACCTTTCTCTTTAGTGTTTCCCGCAGCTTTCTTTTGTGCATAACTTTCGAAAAAATTGAAGCACATTTTTCCGAAATTTTTTCACGTGACTTGAAAAATTCATATTTGATTTGTGGTCGAAATTGAAAAAAACGCTCCACAGGAAGTTTTTCCGACTGAACCAAGTCCAAAAGACGGTGATTTATCGCATAATTAATAGAAAAATATAGCACTTATCGAACAAAAACGCCCATGTGGACAACCACGCTCCATGTATGAAACATTACACTCCCAGACACATAAGCGAGACAGGAGACCTAATCCAAAACGAAAATCTCTCTCTCAGGTTTTATTTGAAATAAACCTAAATTTAATATCCAAAAATTCCAGTTATATTAAATATTATTGTTTATTTCAAAATAAAACCTGAGAGGATAGATTTCGTTTTGGATTAGGTAATTCCCTGTCTCGCTTATGGTCTGGGAGTGTGTACAATGCAAAAAAGTTTTGACACATGTTTTACGCAAGATGAAGGCTATTTTACAAACTGGGCTAATCTGAATAATATCATTGAAGCCCAATTTGGCCTAATGTTTCATCGATATGTCAAATTAGGAACCACCTATAACCCTAAAGGTAAGTATTTTATTCCTTGAAATACCGACATCAAACGATTAAGAATTCATTTATTATCATTATTCTCATGAAAAAATATAGATATTGAAATAGTATAAAAAAATAATTTATTTTAAATTCAATTCCGTTGGTTGCATAGCTTGCCGCGAAACTAACTAAAAATACGCTTAATTAGACTCCTTGATAGCAACTATCGTTTTTTTTTCAAGAGAATTTATTTTAACTTAAGTAAAAAGTCCGATTAATGAACTGAAAGTAACGGTTAACACATACCTTTTCATTTGCTCTGCCAACGCTGTGGGTCCATCGAAAATCGCTTTAATTTCGCGCTTTCCAGAACTCCTTTTCCTACCCTTCGTACGAAGGGGGGCGATGCAATAAGTGATATCGACGAGAACGAACGTTTAACTCGCGAGATTTCGTCACCCAAAATGTTCCTTTTCCAAATAGATACAAGTTGTCACTTTGGCGGAGTTTGGAGATATCAACAGACCTTCGGTTTTTAGGGGTAACTGGCATTTCTGTTTCCGGTTCTTCTTTGTTTGCTGTTCTATTTCGACTAGTCTGGCTCTTCGTCCACTTACCGGAGTTTGCTTGGTTTTTAAATTACTGCTACGACCGCGGATTTTCGTTTTTTCTAAAAAAAGTTTATAAGGAAGTGATAAAAAAACCTGCAAATTTTTTGAAAAGTTTAAATTGAAAGGTTATAATTATCCCATTTTTGTTAAAGAATACGAAGCAGTCCTTTTCTCAAGAATTTGGGTCATACATATAGCGAGAATTTTAAAATTTTTTTCTTTTGCAAACGCAATTTATTAAAACTTATTAAGAAAATAATCTAGGTGGTCAGAAAATGAGGTTTGAGAGTCAAAAAATCATAAACTTGTTTTTTCCAAAATTTTTGTGGTGTTATATTTATTAGCGTGAACCCAAAACTACCGATTCGCAATTTGTTTTAAAAATAATTAAATTACCGAAAAAACTCACTCACTTCAATTTGGGGGATAGCATCGGACGGCTTGACTAACAACGGCTCGTTTTGCAATATCACGGCCCAGTTTGAAAATACAACGGCTTTATGAACAACGGCCCTATTGTACAACGCAACCGCTTATTGGCCGTCTATACTGCCCCCCATTTGGCAACTAGTATAAAAACCGCATTTTTTCATGACGAGGACCTGATAACCTGGTGTATGTTTTTACACACATTCCGTGTTGTTTAGTCTGTTTAGCCAAATGACAGCTGCAATCAAAACGGACAAAACACAAATCTAGTTCTGTCTCGCAATTCGCTGTTTCACTTTTTAAGAAAATGATAATAAATCGAGAATAATAAGCGGTAAGTCTAATTCGCAGAACTCATGCATTATTGTAACGCCCCCTTAAACAGGGGGGTTAATTAGACCGTTCTCATAAAACATTAGTAATTTCCCCCAAAAAAATCGAAAATTTGTGAAAAATATGCCATTTTCGATGGAGAAAATCTCAAATGTCGCATATTTTAAACAATTAAGAAAAAAACATTCGAAAAACATTTTCGAAGTAAAATTTGCTAAGAAAAAAAAGTAATTTGTGTTTTCATGCAATTTCAAATAAAAAAAAAAGATGGACCATTGCTGGGAGCGACCGGTAAAACTAACGAGAGAACTACAGTAGTTGATACAGATTCCTTTGACCTCCCGGGGTTGTTGACTCAGAAAATAAACGATTCCGGCGCAGCAAAAACAAAGTTTTTTGCCATCTTAGTGCGAAATGGACTTTTTTTAAAACGCCATTTAGAGAAACCATTTCGGTTTTTAGCATATAAAATCCATTTACTGATTTTTTCAGAAGTAGAGCCGTTGTCAAACAAAAAATTTGTCACCTTGAAAATAAAGAAAATTTGAAAAAAAAGATTTTTTAAAAAATTGTGAAAATTTTTTCGTCATTTCGAAGGTAACGACTGACATCTAAATCTTTTCCTAATTTTTTCCCTCAGGACGTCCCGGATCAGTTTCGTCACCATAGATGTCAAAAATTGTCCAGGAGAACAACGAAAAAACTATTGCTAACTTAACCGAAGCTTACCGAAAGTGAAACCGGTAATTTCAACTCAAAATAACCGGTATATCACCGGCAAAAATTTCATTTTTTATTTTTCATAATTATTGCTTTAAAAATTCTGCTTCAAGATTTTTCTTCCCGTTTTCGTTAATTTCGAACCGTTAAAACTGTTTAGAAATTGGCACGCGGTGCGGTCCTAAACCATTGACAATAGTATGATTCCGTCCAAAAATTTATTTTTTCAACCAATAAAAATGCATACAAAGGGTTCTATCGCATATTGATTAAGAGTTAGCCACTAGAATTTTTCATAAACATACCAGGTCAGTTTAGGTCAAATATTTGAAAAAAACCCGCTGTTCATGCAAAATATAAAGTTTTTAATAAATAGGCATATTTTTTTGGTAATTTACCCTTTGGTGTTTCTGGTGTATAATTTATATCTTCGAGCTTTTCTACTTTTTCGACCCTTTCTATCGATGGAACTCGTTCAAACTTCACTGTATGGAGATAAATCAAAAGATTAAGTAAGTCTAGTTTTTCTCTTTCCTCCCTGATATCTTTGAATGGGTTAGCTTAAAATTGACCACGTCGTTCTTTTTTGTCATCGATTGCGGGAGTTGGTCCCTTTACGAATTGGGGTGCCTGGAGGACGACGAAGCGAAAATTTCAGGACTTAGACATCTCCAAATGGACAGTTCTGCGATCAATTTGGGTCTAAAATTTAAAAATTAAAATAATATTTTTTAATAGATACTCATTGGTTCATTTTATATACTCAGAAGCTAATAAAGCATCCAATCAATTTTTTTTTATCTTTTCGAAATTGCCTCGAATATTATTTGTTTTGAAATATCAAAAGAGTGAAAGTTGAAACCTTTTGTTTATTTTTACGTTTAGAAATCTACAAATGTTTTTTTGAATTCACGGCAATTATACAAAACTGTTGGCTTAATGGATTCCGCACATCGTTTTGATCCTTATAAAATATTCTTCATCTTATCACCTGATCAATTTTCGTTTTTTAATGGAACCCAGTTTTGGGAGTATAACCCGTGGAAAAGTGTTTTCTGCTTCTGTCTTAAACTTTCGGTATCCGCCAAAACTTTTTCTAGATCGTCTGCGCATACGGTGACCATGAGGATATTCTGCAAAATCAAAATTATATAAAAATAAGTGATAAAGATAATGGGTGCAAAAAAATATGCAAAAATCCAGTTAAATAATTACGGGGATACATTTTTAAGGGATGGCGTCGAGAGATAGAACCCTTTATTTCGTTTATGTGTCAGTTAATTCGCCAATCAGAAATATCTATCATCAATAACTATATTTTTTTGTCGATTTCAAAATGGTCGTTAAAATGTTATATTCCAAAAAAAAAATATAATTTTTACTAGTTTCGTTTTATGACCATGATCAGAATACCAGAAAACTTTTTCACAAAAACTTTTTGCAAAGTTTAATTTTATAAAGTTCATACAAAATTTGGAAATTTTACAAACGTTAAGGGGTGGGTGTTCGCTTTTTTGTACCTTCAATCACGCCTCAGAATCAAATCTATGGGCAGTGTACAAAATCTGAGGAACTCGTTTGTAGATCTAGCACTTGCGTCTAACATTACACAATCTCAAAGTCATCTTGTTACATCAACACCAAGGTGGTGAGTCTAATTCTAGAGCACTAAACGGTTTTTCAAAATCTATCTCTTTAGACCCACATACAAAGACGTCTGAAAATTTTACAACAGAGTAGCGGAAGAGTGAGGTTACTAAAGTGTTTAAAAGCCATTTTTTTTGAATTTCGCTCTTGAATTTTCTAGAATCACTTTTTGAACGCCGATTTTACAAATTTTTTCGTCTCAAAGTGAATAACTTCTCCCTAGACGGATGTTCAGAATAAGACCGTTTTTTCGACTCAGGTAGATGAATATAGTGTCGTCAATAATGTTTGGCTCGGATTTTGAATTCACGCCTAAGAAATTCTAGAAATATGACTATAAGTAAACCGAAATGAAAAGTTCCGAAAAAAAAAGTTCGTCTGATCGGAACAAAAGTACCCGACAAATTGAAGCTGAGATTTCACTGATCAAGGTTGGGCTTACAGCTAATCAAATTTTGAACCAATCCACCGCAGTCAAATTCGATCATTAGGTTTAAACATTTGGCTTAAAAATAAATTGAAATTGTCTAGAATTCGAATTGAACATTCCCGAGAATTTTAATGTCATGCATCGATTTTTGGTGGGTCATATTCACCAATAAATAAAATGTTCATATCATGTGGAATACCGTTTTATGCGGATTAAGGCGGTTATCTGTCTATTAAAATGAAGGCCTTAGAGCATTGAAAATGCTCCAAATTGATATACGGGGCTGATAATTAAGTGTACACGAACCTTAATCATCAAAAAAAAATTCTAAATTCGCATTTTTTCTAAGTATTTTTTTAAAGGTGAAGTTAAAAAATACCGTTGCTCGAATTTGACCACTAAAACTTCAAAATATCGGCCTTGACGTAAGCCTTCTCAATCAGTGTTTTTTACTGCTTTCTTTGAGCCAACTTTCGAAAAAATCGAAGCACTTTTTTTCGGAAATTTTTGGAAAATGACACAAAAAAAATCATATTCGAGTTAGCGGAAATTGCAAAAAACCCGTGAGAGTCCTCTACAATTGGTTCTAGAATACTGATAAAAATTTGAGTCATTTTGCAAATATAATCCTCGGAGGAGATATATTTTGAAGTCTGACATTGTGAAAAATCGTCGTTATTTGGCGTTCTAGAATTGTTCCGTCGCCGGATCCAAAAAAGCCCGTGAGAAAAGATTACATACTTACCGTACGTGAACTGTAAAATTTTGAGCCAATTTGATATACCGTCTGGGAGGAGATAGTTTTGCAGTTTGGGAAAATGTCACCTTTTAACGATACTGTAGCTGATTGGTGTACATGGTTCAAAAATGAATTTGTATGTACTTTTTCGCGAAGATAAGAGATAAGATCTCCAAATAAGCATTTTTCGTTTGCTCATACGCTTTAGTTTTCCAGAATATATCATCGTGAATATGTCGATTAAGTCCGGCGATTGCCCATAACCACAGGATAGCAGCGCAGCTGCTATAAAATATCTCAGGCCGAAAGACTTGGTTCTCAAGAAGCTTAATTAGGTAGTATGCCCTGTCCAAAAATAAGCAGTTTTAGGGGGACCAGTCGCTAGAATTTTTTTCATTTGAGGTTAATGTGGAAAAAGTCAGTAAAAAATTTGAAAAAAATATGACCAAATTTTCTGTTTTTTTTAAGGGGTTTTTCCATCGTCAGAATGTTTTGGAAATATAAAGGCCAATAGATCGTTAAGTCGAATAACGAACGCACGTGAGCCTGATTTTTTTGTCAGATTCTGAGCGCAGCGTAGATCGGCGATAATCTTTGTCGAGATCCGGAGGATCGATCTGGTAATCAAAACATTAAATCAATAAAAAGACAAATTAAGTTGACCCCAGTCTCCAATAAAAACAATGCAAAACTGTTTGTCAGGAAAAAAAATAGGTTGGGGTGAGAATATTAGGGTCCGTAGGAACCCATTCTTTTGCACCAACCCTAGTTTTTTCCGACAAAACGTTTTGCCATCCCCAAGTGTAACACAATAGTTTTATTAACACCAGATACAATCCTATCTGAAAAGGTTAGAATTAGGGTTAGGTAAAACTCGTGTCCAGTGTAGCACGGTATAAAAGACGCCAAGCTTTCTTGGGAAAGGCTAGGGTTAGGGTTAAAAAATAGGGTTGTTCCGCAGGAACAAAGACATATTTTTTAACAATAACCATCGTCCGTTTCCGAAAAAGTTTTGCCAACCACGAGTGACACACTAAACAGATTAAGCCCGCCGCAAGGCCCGCCGGAGGCAACTACTTTTCGCAAAATGATGAAATTTAATTGTTAAAAAAATAACCGCGTAAAAGATTTACCTATGGTTGAAACCATTGGTTTGCCAAATAATCACGACTGATATCCTACGAACTAAAATTGTGAATGACCTGGTTTTTCCAAAAATGCTTGGATTATNTTTCACCGGAAATCCAGTGAAGTAGAGAAAAAAATTGCTGTTTTAAGTTTTTCTTCAGAATTCGAATAAAACTCTTCCAGCAACACCTGGAAATGTGTCCTCTGATTGCTTTGAGCAAACGCTAGGAACTCCTCAAAATTCCAATTTGACCTTGCCTGCAACACCGGGTTATCCAGTACCGGTGCCAAAATCGATGGCAAGTCTACGTAAAAATGTACAGACAAATCCAGCGCTAGTAAAGGAGAAACAAGCTGAGAAAGTTGTCGAATTGAAAACGCCCCATAATGCGAAATCGATGAAAATTCTTTTTGAAAACGACGAGATTGAAAAGAAAAAGGAATTCGATAGCAGAAATACTTTTTGCCCGAAAACACCAGATATAAAGGTGAGTTTTATCAATTTATATTAGCCGGTGGTTCGCCATGTTTTGGTAATTTTTATAAGGCTTCTTTCACAAATCATAATTTAAAAAAAGTATTGCTTCCCGGCGGGCCCTGTCGGGGCTGCAACATGTTTCAAACTCATTTTTACAATACATTTTTGTCCATGAAAATTATTTCAAATAATATTGCCTCCTGGCGGGCCCTGTCGGGGGCTGTCATATTTTTTTAATTTTAATTGAAAGATAATTGTGTACACTTATTAACATGGTTAATTCCTCCTATAATCTGCATTTATTTGCGCAATGTCGATTTGGACATTACCCCCTCATAATTTCAATTTTTTAAGTCGATGAAGAATCTGTTTGAAAAAGAAGAACTCGAAAATAAAAAGGAATTCGATTCTAGAATAACCAGTGTACCGGTTACTCCAGGGCAAACTGCAATGAGGGGACTTTTCGAGGCAAAAATGGAAAAAACTGCTAAAACACCAGACGGCAAGGCCATGAGAGCTGTTTTCGATGACGAACTTATAAAGGACGAAAAGGAACGAGTTATCCCTCAGCAACCAGTGACCCCCGGGGTGAAAGCAATGAAATCAATGTTTGATCCGGAAGAAGTCGACGATCAAAAAGAATTTGATGGCAGAAATACCTTTTGTCCAAAAACACCAGATACGAAGGTGATTTTTTTAGTGATATTTTGTGGACAAAATTTTTAAAGTCCAATTTTGCCAAGTAAGATTTTTTTTCTAACGTTAAGGAATTTTGATATTTTTTGCATGATAAAACAATTATTTTTTATAGATTCCAAAATAAAATAACTTCTGAAAAGTCAAAAGTATTTTTTTCTTAACCCCCACCTGCACGAGATGTCCTACCCCCCACCTGCACGAGAGTTTTTCAGAACACACACATAGTATTTACTTAGACTGCTGACCGCAAAAATAGCTTTTTAGATTTTGAAATTAATATTTATGGTTTTTAAAATGCAAGAGTTGCCAAATATTTTGTCTTGAAAAACTATCCTTATAAGTATCGTTATAAGTATAGTTATATAAATAAAAGAATAATTATTGTTTTTGCATGAGATAAAAATTATTTTCCATATATTTCAAACTATTTATTTTTGAAATGTGATCTAATACAAATTGAATTATACAATGCATATTTAACGATAAATATCAAAAAAATCTAATTGGAAAAAGTTCACCGGTAATTCGCAAAACATTGTTTTTTTTCGGTAATTTCGAGCAATTTCCATGACTGATTTCCGGTCACGTGATCAACCTAGGACGCCAAAAAAATTTTCCTGATGTGCAGTATGTGTTTTATTTCCTGATGTACATTTTGATGTATATTTTTTCCAATGTTTCAAATGCAAAAACACATTTGTCGCTATCTTGTCTAGTTCTCCAAGTCGAAATAACAGTGGGGCAGTCTTAAATTGAAGAAAGGAATTCATCAAAAATATAGTTCAAGCAGTTAATGTGTAGACAATCGTGATATAAGAATGAACAAACATAAAAATTTAACTTTCCGGCTGATTTTAAGAAAAAAATAATTTGGGCCCATCGAGATTCGAACCTACGAAAAAATTACATTCCGGTTTATATCCGGTGAACCGGATGTGAAATCAACTTAAAATTTCTCTATCGAGCTTTTTTAGTTGGCAGTTGATTGCAAAAAAACGTTTCTCGATATCGCCTCTTTCCCGTAATCGTCATGAGAAGGGGTGGCTCACCTAAAAAAAATTACCTAAGTATTATCTCATGCAAAAGAAAATCAGAATTCTTTGAGAAAGAAAGAATTTGTAAAAAATGGATTGAAAATTCTTACTTTCCAATAATAATTTTCCGAAAAATACGGTGAAAAGTTTACATATTTGTGAAAAAATTCCCCAAGGTAACATTTTTTTACAACATTCAACCAGTTTTGTCGCTGTCATTTGAGAACGGAACAAGATATTCGCAAACGGACTTCAGAATCCAACATCCAATAAAAACGGATGTCAGGTTATACCGGTAAAACAACGATTCTGAGAACACCACACATCCTTCGAAGCCAATTTTTGGGCATTTCGTATAACTTTTCGTGCCAAAACTTTCTGCCGAATTTTTTTTTTGAAATTTGACACCCTTTTGTAAAAAAACAAAATGTGTAATTTGACCCCTTTAGAGGTGTCATATGACAAAAATTTTGTTTTCAAACATTTTGTCTTGAAAAACTACCCAGGTAAGTATATTTTCAGGTCCTCTAACTTAAAAGATAACCAAACAGAAATTTAACTCCTTGAGAGGTGTCAAATAACAAAAAAAGTGTGCCAAAAAATTTCTGACGAAAAGTTGTATCAATTGGCAAAAAAATGGTTACGAAGAATGTGTGGTGTTCTCAGAACCGACTTTTTAAACTTTTACCGGTCCATTTCCGGTATAACCGGACATCCGGTGAAAAATTTTGGTCTCTGAGTTTTTTATTGGATGCAGAAATCCGTTTGCGAATATCTTGTTCCGTTCTCAAATGGCAGCGACAAAACTGGTTGGGTGCTCTAAAAAAAGTTACCTAAATGAGCTGATATTTTCAAGTATTTTTTGATAATAAAAATTAACGTTCATATTTATAGTCGATGAAAACTCTTTTTGAAAAGGCTGAATATGAGGAGCGAAAAGCAATGGAAAGTCGAAACACTTTTAATCCCAAAACTCCAGACGGCAAGACCATGAGAGCTTTTTTCGAAGATGAACTTGAAAAGAAGGAAAAAGAAGTCAATATCCCACAAGGTGTTGTCACTCCTGGTGTTAAAGCTATGAAGTCAATTTTTGACCCCGAAGAGGTTCAAAATCAAAAAGAATTCGACGGCAGAAATACTTTTTGCCCGAAAACGCCAGATATTAAGGTAATTTTGAATAACAAATAGTGAGGTAGCTTTGAATTCTTGTTGTTTTTTTCAAAAATTTTTACAATGGATTTCTTCATTTTTTTTCGATTTCCAATTACGAAAAAGTGTGAAGGTATCTTTACCACGGAAATTTTTTTTAAAACTGCACTTAAATTTTCTGTGATTTTTGAGGCAATTTCAAAATTTTAATTTTCCAATGCAAAAAATTTTAAAACAATTTTTCTGCATTTGTATGCAATTTTGTAGAAAAAATGCATGTTAAAGATGCCACCGCCCATTTTGGCTACGTATTTAAAATGTAACTTTTATTTGTAGTCGATGAAAAATCTGTTTGAAAAAGAAGAACTCGAAAAGAAAAAATTATTCGATAGTCGTGACATTTCGGATCCTCAGACACCAGATGGTAAAGCAATGAGAGCTGTTTTTGATAATGAACTTGAAAAGAAAGAAAAAGAAACACTTGTGAAAAATCAAGTTGTAACTCCTGGGCCAAAAGCCATGAAATCTGTTTTTGAACCGGAAGAAGTTCACCAACAAAAAGTATTTGACGGACGTCTTACTTCAGAGCTGAGCACTCCTGATTCAAAGGTATAAGCTCAAAGTTAAATTATTCGCCAAGTTAAATTCAGTTTTAATTGTTTGAAGTTGGCTTTATAAATCAGAGGTGGTAATCCGGCAAACCAACTGAATTTTTTTTTGTTATTTCGAA
>SCLH01000986.1:253176-305756 GCA_004367855.1 Oikopleura vanhoeffeni | reverse complement strand
TTAACATAACTAATTATCTGGGAAAATATAAAAAAACACTCTTCACTGTACATCCATTTCCGACTAAACCCGAGTACAGAATTTTTTTTGAAGACGACATTAATAAACTTAAGACATTGTCGGGTGTTATGCGCTAAAAAGTCTTGTTTTAATTCTGCACATTAAAAAAATTTCCTTGATATCAAACTTTTGGCTATTTTTTTGTTTTTATGCACAGATTTAAATAAACAAAATCAAAAAAATTTTGGACGAAAAATGCGGAAAATTTTCATNATAGTTTGAATTTTTTTGAAATTTTTACGATTTCAAAAATGAAAACTCGAACCTAAATTTTTTCTAGCTGAAACATATTTATATCGGTTCAGCTAACTATAATAAGCATCAAAAAATATACTGACTTAGTTATTTCGTAAATTATAACGACTCCAGTCTGCCGGGTTTATGGCACCCCCCTTAATTAAATTTAAAAAAGTCTAATAATCAATGGATCATAAATAAACTTGCAAGTGCTTAAAACTAACGAAGTTCATTTTTTGACCGTCACCATCAAACATTTGGGAAATTGTGTTTAAAGGAAAAATAAGCGCTGTGTGTATTAATGCATGACAATTTAATTGAGTGGTTTTAAAACTTGATGTCTTTCAACCCAGCAAATAATTTGGTTCTAAGGTCTTCAAGGTCAAAACTGTTTTTTCAGATATGTAAAACTGATATTTTATGGTCCAATCAAAAATAATTTTAAAAAATAGGTTTTTCACATGTCAAATTTATTCGGTTTTTTTTGCATTAACTTTTATGTATTTCAAAAACAGAAGACCAATCAATTTGGCTTTATGTCTCAATACGAATTTGTGATCATTTTAGAATATAATTATTCCTGGGATATTTATTTCTTGCTAACTAAAAGAGTGTGCGAGCTGGTGCCGTACTCATACAGATAAAACAGTTTTTACAGCATTATAAATTAATGGAAAAAGGTTTGACTTATTTGTCCTGCTGCATAATTGCTTTGTCTATTGTTTTATATACTACATTTGTACTTCATTTGTAGTATATGTCAAAGTTTGGCTTCAAAACGATGTTTAAGAGAAAAATTACCTATTTCCAGCTTACTCAAAATTCTATGGACTTGAAAATGAGTCTAATTAAAATTTCGTGACATGTAAACGAAATCAAATTTGATTTTTAAAAGTTGGTAAGTGCTTACTGACCCTTGTCTGAGTACAGGGTTGTTTCGAAATGCTGAGTACACGGATCAACTAGTTTATAACAATTTCCAATATACTTTAAATATCATTTAAATGTTTGAGCATTTCAAATATTTATAGGCTATAACTTATCGGCCATTAAAATGAAGTTAAAATTCTCAGCCAATTACTTCGTGAGCACAAATAATTCCCTCAACCCAACGTCAGATTTTCAAAATTGTTTTGTCGAACTAACTATCAGTGCCAGTAACCTCGAGTTATGTTTTCCTACTATATTTTCATTAATATGCAGCTCGTATACCAAAATAAAACATCTCAAAAACTGAACGAGATTTCTTGCTTGACAAGAGATTCTTCAGTTTTGCCTAAAAAATCTTTTTCTGCCAAATCTTAATTGTTTTCGAGATTTTTTACAACACAAAAATAAATAGATTTTCTATTAAGAGGGAGTGAACACAAAAACAGTGAGAATGGACTTTATGAGTCAAATGAAGTGTCACAGGTAAAAGTGGTTGCTTCAATTATAGACTGGGGAATAACCGTCTCTGATTGGCCGACAGGCGGCCTCCACACTCATTAATTGCTTAAAATCCTTATTCTGAACCACACTGATAGCTTTCTCTCCGGATTTTGTGTTCACCACCTCTGAACAGGATATTCAATGCGCGTCATAGACTCGGGTGATTCAAATACAGCATAAACGTTTTCTCAATTTTTAATCTGTACTTATACTGTCAATATAAAATCATCGAAATCAAAATATTATTATCAATTTAATAATTTAATTTCCAAAAAACGTAACTAAAATCAGTTTTTAACTTTTCTACCATCAACCTTAGAGAATACTGACCTCAACGCGGGTTAGCTGTTTTATATACAGAAAACCCTCTTAATTATTCACCATTACACAAATCTTTATATAAGATGATTTTAGATATTCTGGGAACACCGCTTTTTTCGAGAAAATTTCGGCTAGATTTGATAACAAAACCACTCTTTATCAATTAAAGATACGTGAAAGCGGAAAAGGATTTTAATGTTGCCATTTTGAAGGTTTTATATCATGTTATTTGGCAAAGAATATGGCCAAGATTAATTTGTTTGACAGATGGCCATAATTAATAAATTATTTTTTGCAACTTGGTATTTCAAGGATTCATGTTTATAATATACGGTATATATTGTTACTTAAAAAATGGTATCCTTTTTGTTGCCAAAGCATTGGCAGCAGAACTTCTGTTGATCCGATCCGATTCATTTTTTTTGGGGACCCTACCGATCCGATCCAGTTTTTTTGGAGAGTCCACGGATCCGATCCAATTTTTTCGGCGGGTCCACCGATCCGATCCTATTCAAAAAAAATTCGAATGTGCCGACCCCTGCTCGAGAGAAACAAATTGGCTCTCTGCTAGAATTATGGAAGAATATCAATCAAACTATTTTATCTTTATTTTTCCAAAAATTATCTTAAAAATCGTATTTCTTCATAAGTAGTCATTTTAGAATGAAAATGATATCATTACACGTAAAATTAAATTCCCCGTCGAATCGACGGCGTCGATCAAGTATAGTCTCGAAGCAGTAGGATAATTAAAAAAGACTTTGAGGTTTCCAGCTCGCTGATTGGCTGAGGCGAAGTTTTCAAGTGCACCATTTTTCAAATTTGCAAATCGATGCGCTGTATCAATAATAATAACATATTCAAAAATCAAAGCGATTCCGGAACTTCTGAATGTTTGAGGTACAAAAAACTGTTTTTGGACACCATGGAGTGAAAAAATTTTCACTTTTAATCTGTATAGGTATATGCAAAAATTATGTCAAACTTTCAGGACTTTCTGTTTTTTATTTGAAAATTCTTCGGCCACCCTAAGCAGAAGGCCAAAATAGTAAGAGGCCAAAAAATCGATATTTTATATCTTTCTCGAAGTAAAATTTTTTTTTTCGGAAAACGATAGTGATGTTAAATTCAGAACAATTTGAAACAAATTAAGATCAAAACAGTAAATTTGACAATTTTTTTTGGATGAAAATTGGTCAAGAAAATTTACAAAACGAACAAATTTCTCAAAAAAAACCAATTTCGAAATAACTTCTTCTGAACTTTGTTTTTTATTTAAAAAAACAATGTAAGAAACGCAAAATTTGATTGCGAACAAGAATATCAGCATTTTCTGAACCAAACTTCTTCCTTATTTTCAAAAAATTGGAATTTCCGATTTTTGGCCTTTTACAGTAAAAGTTTTACTATTTTGGCCAACTTTACTGCCAACCCTAATAATTTCTTTTTAAGAAACGGCTAATAAGCCGAGTAATGATCATTGTCAGTGTATCTAACTCGACGTCAATAAAAGATAGACGCAATAAAAATTGGTGTGTTATAGTTATATCTATAAGTTAGAGACTTGAAATGACAATATAATTTATTGCCTTGGAAAATTAATACCAAAAACTCATACCAGTTAATCGCAAATAATTATGTTGGTACTTATTACAGTACTAATATCAGGACTCATACGAAACTTAAGGGGTAGCGGTCGTAAAATTGTCTTCTTGTATACCATTTCGGAGGAATACATAACAGTTTTGAAACTGTTCATAATAGTCATTAGGTACGTAGATCTATCCTTTATCTACAACAATGATTTATAAGTTTTGGTGGGCAAATCGTGCTCGCCACCATGCGGCGAGTTCTAGAACGCCGGATCAAATTTCAAAATGAATCCCCTCCTAGAGCTTGTATACGATTTTGCTCAAACTTTGCATTCCCCACGAAAACAGTTATGCTCGTAGTTTAGGGATAGAACATTTTTAATTTTGATCTACTGCTTTTTAGAACTGCCAAAACTCGCCTTATTTCACAATTTTCGCTTTTCAAATCTGATCTTCTTCGATGTTCAATTTCAGAATGCAGTAGAAATTTGGCGAAAGAACGAGATATATGTTCCGGTGATTTAAAGAGAAAGCACATTTATTTTTTTAATTCTTAAATCGCCTAGAAATAGAGAATACCATGAATTTATTTTCTTTGGCATTTTTAGTATTTTACTTAATTTTTTGTTTTATGAGCGTTCCCTAGCAACTTGTTCGTATAACTTAATGGTAGCAAAAAACAACTGGTGATGGTCTCGCGGCTCAGTGATGTGTGGTTCTTTCACTGGAGGGCGCCAAATGCAATCAGAAGCATCATCACAACGTGAGTCACTTATCAAATAAACGGGCTCTAATCAGTCATTAAAAAGAACGCTAATAAACCTGCTTACTTTGCCTAATACGCTACTCATCACTTCATAAATTAGGTTCAAAGCCATTTTTTGTGTTAAAATGCAGCATATTTACTGCAAAAAATACTTCGTTAATTATTGATATAGGATGTATTACATAGCTCAAGCGGAAGGGGCTTATTAATGTGGTTTTTTCCATTCTGTCGCTTTGTTATTTGGCGAAGCATATTGGCAATATGATATTGCCAATATGATATTGCCCATATGATATGGGCCATATTATATCGCAAAGATAACTGAATCTGACAGATAGTAATTAATATTCAATTCTTATATTGCAACTTTGAATTCCACGAATTCACCGTATATAACAGAAAGTATGAATTTTTTTACATAAACTAATATATCGTTAACCAAAAGTTTGTCGAGTTAGACGAAAAATGTAAAGACGTCAATAAAAGACATACGCATTAAATAACAGTTCGTAAGATAATTGTGATAGTTTTGGGAAATCAAATGCAGACAACTCAGTCTGGTATCAGCAATTTTAAAATCACTTAGAACCTATAAAAATAAGCGGTTTTCACAGTAAAACAAGTTCGAACTATTTTTCTAAATAACTCGGATTATTAGTTTAAAACCTGCGGTTGAAAATCTAGTCAATTTGCTCAAGATTCACTGAGCGATTTTTTAATCTGCTCTCGAGCTCCCTTGGTGGTAAGAATGTTGCAGAAATTTTGATTTAATTCCAATTTAAGCCGCTACCCGACTGACGCTATATCATATAGCCTATATTGAAAACGGGGCCCATGGGCATTTTTTCCCAGTTTTGAGCCCACATTTTTATATAATTCGCCTTTTGAAAACGACTTATTAGATCCAGTTCGTAGAGCAAAATAGTTGAAGAAAAATAAATCCAAAAATGGTCCGAATCAGACCATTGGTCCCAATTTTTTAACAAAAACTGATAAATAAAGAATTTCAGTAATCTCAGAAAATAATATCTTAAAATGATCTGATTCAGACCATTCTATTTTATAATTTACTATATATTTGTGCTCAGTTTCAACCATCTAGGAACTTAATCGGATTAGTCGTTTTCTAAAGACGAATTATATTAAAATTTTGTCTGAAAAAGTAGCAAAAATGCAAACGGGTTCCCGGTAATTGATATCTCAAATCTTAAATATGAGAAAAAGCGTTTTTAAACTGCATTTTTATTTTTATCATCTCAAGAAATACCGTTATTATTTACCATTTCTCGAGAAAATATTTTATTAATAACATTAAGGGGAGTACTGGTCGCATTTTTAAGGCCAATAAACAGGGTTTTCCAACAACGTCCGCCTCCAATGAAGTACTAGAACAGCAAACGAACATATGTAATTTCAGTTTTAAGGGAGTATTTGAACATTAATCTTGCTTTCACAAAACCAAATTCGAAGGCTCTGATTGCCGACCAATCAGGGAACACTTCAAAATTGGCACTATTTTCAGCTTCAAAGCTACTCCTCCCTGAGTTTTTTGAAGATAGAGAATACTTATTAATAGCCTTTTATTGACCAAGAGAACGTATACAGGACCTCAAGTTCAGTTTTACTCAAAAAATTTCATTCCGGCGCTTAAATGAGCAAAACTGTTTTTTTGGGCTTATTTTGAGTGCCCGTTCGGGGAAAATACTTACTCCTCTCTGGATTTTGACGGCAGAAACCTAAAAGCTGTATGCTATAACGAAATCGTATAATCACGATCCTTAAAGGATATGCGCAAAGCGCTAGTTTCCATAGGCAATTTGGGCATTTTTGTATCTCGTTTTTTCGGGAAAAGCAATTCAAATTCTCCGAAATTCCAAAATTTTCGACAAAATCGTGATTAAGAAAATTTCCTAATCTGCATAAAAAATATTTTTTTATGACAAATGAAATACAAAGACATATGATCAACTTATTTTTGTCCATATTTTCAGAAACAAACATTTTAAATTTATATCATGACGTATTATTTCCATGTCCGAAAATTCATTATAATGGATTACTCCCGTAACCAGAAAAAATTCGTATAAATTTATATTTTATTTTTATTTGATTCTTTATCATTTAGAAACCGCAAACTCGCCAATCTATTTGAAACAATGCCGCGATGTGTTTATTCTGCATAATCAAGGCCTTTATCAGACGCCGAAAATCTCCGAAAAACGACATAAAACCGTAAAATTTTTGCATTTTTATCCCATTTTGCTGAAAATGAGTTTCAAATCAGTGCATTTTTAAAAAAAAAATTTTAAAAATTGCTTTGAAAACTCAAGAGATAAAATTCTCTGAATTTATATAAAAAACAAGATACATATATATTTTATAGTGTACAAGCTGATTTTTTGATGTGATCATTTTTTGGACTTATTTGTCCGAATTGCAAAATTCTAATTATATTTCAGCACCTAGCCAGTCACAATGCATAGGTGAAGAAACCTACAACGAAGATTTAACCGACAATGGATTTTTGGTCCGATTGGGCCAGGGTCTCACTATTCATAAGGTAAATTGAACAATGAGATTTCCACTTGAAAACACTGAGTTCACATTTTTGGTCGATGACTTTTATAGTTTATACAGCGGTGTCTTCATCGCCGAAAGTGCCAATATTGCGGAAAAATACAATTTAAAAAATTTTGGCGAAGTAGGACGTCATTTCGACCACCTGCACGTTTTTTCGTTTTTAACAAAATATAATATTTTTTAGAGGTTTTTTATTACTTGACATGTTTCAATTTTTCAGATAATCAGCTTTTGCACTGCGGTTTAATAATTGGCTAATTTTAACAGTACGCAGAGCAATGTTGATATTATAATCCGGAATTGAATTTTTCATTTTCCTGACCAGTTGTTAACAGTATTGTTCCGTATTAGAACAACTATAATTAAGACAGAGGGTTGCGTCGATTTCGGGCTTTTCAGGCTTTTTATTATTAAGAACAAGGTTCATTTTCTGATCGAGTAAATATTTTGGATATTCGTTGTTTAAAAAAATAGTTTTCATTTTTTTAAGGCCTTCAATAAGATAAAATTCATGAGAATCGGCCTCATTTTTGGCCACATTGATATTATTTGTGTCGGTCACATTGTCGGCCACATATTATTATATTATATTTTGTCGGCCACATATTCTAATCGGCCACATTTTTGGCCACATTGATAATATTTTTGTCCTTATATCGCCAAAAGTGCAACTAATAGAATAATGAAACGCTCGTAATTTGCTCGCCAATTTTTGCCCACGTAATTTTTATATCACAATAAAGGCATTTTTGAAAAAAACCTAAAAATTTAACCAAAATATTCAGTCCGAAAATATCCATAAAATTTTATCTTTAATTGTATTCGAAAGGTTATCGCTGGGCGAGGTCAGGAAGGCATTTCTTATTGGGATGAATCATATGGAGATCAAATTTATCACAAAGTTGACGACACAGTCCGCCTTGCTTGCAAAAATGGCTACAATAACGGTTTTTATTAACTTATGAAAATAACAGATAATTGAGATTATTTGAAAACTTTGATAACCTTATGGAATTAATAATTTTAGATTGAAAGTTGAAATTTTTGTTTGAAATACTGAAAAAATTTCAGAAATCGAGATAAATTTTTCATTTTCAGAGCCTTTAACCGGGACTGGCAGACTCAATTCCAGTTCCAAATTATTAAAATAACCGTGAATAACCGTGAACTACCTTCTGGGCAATACGTTAAAAAATTGAATGATGTTACAATGAAAATAAACCTTTTTTTTTAATTATCAGAGATAAATAAATAACTAAATGTCTGATTAAATAGAAGAAAACATGCGTTGGCCACATAGTTAAGCCAACAGTTAGGTGAAACATTTTTACGGCGCGATTTTGTGAATTTGCAAAATTCCCACGAAATAACTATAGAATATTTTTGCTTCTAACATTTTTGATCTAATTTTGAGAATCTAAAAAAGACAGACCTAAGACTCAAATCAATATTATTTCTCCTCACTAGTATTATTTTTGAAATTCATTCCTATGAAATAATAATTCAGTAAATTATTTTGGCAGTCAGTTAGTCCAAATTCCGTAGCCGAATTAATGTCAGACTACGACGCCGACAGTGAGTCTGACTGACACAAAAGCCGAACTAAAGTAGAGCCAAATTACTTTATCACCGTTTCAACGTGTCATATACAGTAATGAAAACTTATTTGTTTTGTTTCTCGGGATTTCAATAATGCGAACTGAATTTTTTTAATCTGCCAGTGCCCCCTCATAAATAAAATATTTAATTTGAATATTTATTTAGAATTGAACGATTTTTTAAACCTAAGATAACCCTAAATTGAAAACTATCAATCTCAGGATTCTTTAGAAATTCGAAATGCACAAATATTTTTATCAAACAAAGTGCCTCTCAAAACAACGCATCAGATTTGGTTCTTATATCATAGCTCGGTTCTTAAAAAGAAAGAAAATGGTCCGATTGTGTTACATTTTTTTATTAATGAAATTTTAATTAAATACAGTATGTCACGTTTTGCTTTCTTTTGTCCATTTGCATAATTTAATTACACCGTTTTGATGTTTAATCTGGAAAAAACATAGGGATTTGCCAAAATTGATCGTTCTCAATGGCGGATAGCAAGTTATGCAAATTGGGGAAATAAAGAAAAAAAAGTGCCATATTGTATGTGTGGTAATTGTGAGTTTTCTGAGAATTAAATTTCGTTTCAAAAGGCGAAATGTAAAGAACTTGGACACCCTATTTCCTTCTGCGAGGCACCATAGACTATTGTCCATAGTTGAATAAAGAATATAATTATTTCTTCAACTTAATTTTTTACTTATATTTTCAGGGAATGGAAAACCATACGTTGGGGCTATTTGCCAATGTACCGACGAAACTTGTCAATTTAATCTGAATAACCCTGATTTTATTTGTGTTTCCGAGGAACAACAAAGAATCCCGATTTGGACTGGTGGAGTTTTCAATTTTGTTAAAGCCGTCTTTCCAAAGGACCGAATAAGATTTTCAAACCTGCGAGATTATTTAATGCAAACTTAAGTTTTCTGAATTTGGGAACTGCCCAAGATATTGCAAATCCGGGCTTAGATCTAATCACAATTTTCAAAATTCAATTTTTTGGTTTCCATAATTCTTCGATATTTGACCTGTGTACTCAGAGATCTTTGCTTTGAGAGATTAAATCACTAACTTGAGTGGGAATCGTGAAACTCAAAGAAATAACATCAGGTTTCTAACTGGAAATTTTGTTTTAAATAAAAAATATAATATTTTTCTGTCAAAAATTGACAAAATAATGTGATGGTCTAATCAAAATGTATTTTTCAAAGTGTATTTTCATCTGTCAAGTTTATTTTAGTTTTCAGGAAAAAACGGTTTAACTATACAAAACACAACAAATTGTTTAAGTCTTTAAATTAGTCATACCATTACTTCCTGGCGTGCTCAGCGAATTAAATATGATTATTTGTCATGGTAAGATAGTTTCTGTATCACAGAAAAATTAAAAGTTTTTGGACATTTACCATCATACCATTTACCATCATACCACAGTTATGTTCAAAAACTTTATTCTATCTACAGTATGTTGTTTTGAAAGTTCGGGTTGCAAATTTGTTATCCGCGGAAACTTGGCAATGGGACAATGTCGACACTAAAAAGGTAATTTTGTAAATAAAACAAATATTTTTGATCGACCTACTATGAAAGGTATTTCATTCTTTGTTATGCTAAAACAAATTCATAAGCGCAAAAATTCTTTCAATTTGATGAAGAACTAAAAGAATCTTTAATATAAAAATGGAGCATTAATCGAATTATGAAAAGTCGTAAATGATAAGTCCACTCGAATTCCGATCTCGCTTCACATAGCTAAAAAAGCTATTGAAGAAAATTACCCAAAAATGAATACTTGAAGGTGGCTGTGAGGTCTTCGAAATTTCATGAGGTCTTCGAAATTATCCAATAATATGACATTGTTGTTTTTAGTTATAACATCAATATCGTATCCAGTGATAATTTGTGAGCTTGAAACAACTCACAAGGTTTTTTTTGAAAATTCTAATTTTAATTACTATTGTAAATTTGTTTTTGATGAAATGAAAATTGTAGTGTGAAAATAATTTTCGAATAATCTTTTGGGGGAGGTAAATTATTGACGCTCTGGTATATTTGACACATATTAAACATCAAACAAATAAATATTTTAATACTTGCCTTAATTACTATTGACAAATTTTCCCCAGCGGCGCTGCTCAGCTCGATTTTAAAATAAAATAGCAAGAAGTTGAATTTTTCCTTTCCCCAGGTCATTGAATTTTATTTGTATGAACTGTTCAAAAACCCGTTTTGCGTTTTCGAATCCAATCATTTATATTTTTATTTTAGTTATTAAAAATAAACAAACTTTGGTGAACTTAGTAAAATATAATATTGCTGTTGATAGCTATTGATCAAAAGATTAGTTGGAGACCTCACAACCTCCTTAAAAAGACTTTTTATAAAAATTCTGATTCTATTGTTTTTCAAAAAGCACCCAGAATACTTGGATGAAGACTACTGGAAAACTGCGGATTTCACCCTATTTGTTTACTGTCCATTTGATGTCAGTAAAGGTGGTGTTAATGGTACAAATGGAGCAATGACCTTCCCCGATTTTTATGATGGAGAACACTCTGAGGAACGGTTTACAATCGTTAACTTTTGTTGAGCATATTGTTTTTTATAATAAAAACTTGACGTTACGGTAGTTAATAACCATTTCCAAAAGTTAATATTTGTATGAGATAAATATCACTCAAGCTTGAGCACTAAATCTAAAAATGCACGAAAACAGTTGTTTGGAGGATTATCAGTTTAAAAATTAAGTCCCCAGTTGGTTGGTACGTTTAATAGGATCACTCATTTTTGAGTAAAGGGAGAAACAATCTTATTTTTTGTATATTTTAACTGGAACAACGCGTATTTTGTATAAAACTTATGTAATAATTTTGTGAAGAAAATCTGTTTCCTAACCGAAGTGCCTCTCAGTAGTGAATAAGGTGCCTATACGTTTGCCTATACGCTTTTGAGAACGATGCATCCAATTTAGTTTGTCAATAGCTCAAAATAACCACACATATTCAGTGACACATCGCAAAAAAATGGTGCGAATCGGATCATCTATCAACTTTTTATTTGATCGTGATGTATCATACGTTTAATCTGATTTCGCTCTCTAAGAACTTGATCGAATAAAGCGTTTGTAAAAGCCTATACAGGTTGAATTTTATTTTTTGTCGGTGTTTCACGCATCACTTATTATCACACTATAAATTACAGTATAAATTGAGTGATGCGTGAAAAACCGACAAAAAATAAAATTCAACCTGTATATAAACAACGTGGAAACCCTATTAACTAATGAGAGGCATTCTGGTTGGGAGAAGAATATCGTCTTGTTATAGGTTTTTTCCAAATTATAAACTTAAAACAGGATGGAACACTTTGGTCTTTCTATTCACGTGCAGGAACAATATTGTTTAAGCCAAAAAGATGCAGTATTGACGAAGAAACAGGCGAAACCAAATGTGTTTATAGATCATCTTATTTTAAGGGATTTGCCGATAGATCCGAAAACACTGATAATCATGGACCAATCGATTGGGATAAGGACTTTCAAACCGAAAAAGATTATTCCTGTGAAACAGGTAAAAAATGTTTTTATTTTTCATAGTTATGCTTGACTGTTTTTTTCATTTTTGTGTGCATTTGCTTTAGTTCTTATTTTAATTTGTAGAAATTATCATAATTTTTTTTAAATTAAGTGTCACGGTTTCAGAAATTTCTGCTTCCATACAATTGTATGAAATTCAGTGAGATACAAAATGGAAGCTTTACATAATTTGTTTAAGTTCAAACTTTTTGATATATATCATTCAAAATCAAGGAAAAACGTCTGTCTCGAGTTTTCGTAATAGAACAAAACCTCGGACAGCTTTATCAGAGTATTTGGTCAAATGCCAGTTTATGCTGACAAACTTTTTTTTAAGGAATTCTCGCTGGTCACCATCCTAATGCACTTCATAACATGAAATTGTACTATCCAATTTTTGCAGATGGAAACTTTAAAAAAATGGCATATTATCTCCGAAATCCTCCAACAGATGTGATAGATTGGGCAGAATCAAATTAAAAAACATTTTCGTAACTTTCAATAAATTTCTATGTGATTTTATGAATCTGAAAAACTGCATTAATTATCAAATATTTTTTGAAACTGAACAACATATATCCTTCTTCCAACCTGAGTGGATCTTGCAAATTAAGGTTATCTCTATAGCGCTTTTTAGAATCTCACTTATGTTGTCTAAGTGGTTGTGTTAGTGGTTGCTGTTGTATTTAACGGGTCGGATCAGGAGCTGTGTAATTATTATATTGGAAAAATCTCGCTATTGACTCAAATTTATTGATTCGTGAACTAATGCGTCATCAATTCACGCTGATTTAATTTGTTTGATAACACAACGAGAATGGTTTTCTGTCCGCGTCAATTCTCGACGTCATGACGTCACTTGAGACTCGCGCGGTATGTGTGTGAAAATTTGCCAATGAAGAGCAAAGATCAAAAAAGGAATGCGAATTGTTTTCAGCCATAATCTTATTTGATTTCGCTGAACAATGTTTTGAGGAAGGTTCATTTTCGATGTTTTTGCTCCGCAAAAAGCACTTTTGAAAGCTTTGTGATTGTGATTTCAGAAATATTACAGTAATGACGTTTTTTTAAACTTGCTTTGATAACCTGGTCATGAATCATAAATTCGACGAAAACCACTTTATTAACAAAAAATGATATACTCATTATCTTAAATTTTTTAAGCATTCTAAGAATCAAACACACAACTAGGCCTAATATTTTATTGTTACTTTGAAAGTTTCCGGGTCTTAATGGTTTATAAGAAAGTGTAAGTTGTGTCTTAGAATTGTTAAGAAAACATGATAACTAGCTTTTTATGTTCTTTTTGGCTTTTTTTTCCATTTTCCGTTCCATTTTCCATTCCCTTTCTTTTTTGTTGGCAGACATGATATACCATCTTCTTTAAGAGTTTCTCCAAGTGGGCAAGCACATTGTTTTCCATTGAATGTATTTGTACAAGTGCCCTCGCAGTCGTTCACAGCACAAGCATCTGCTATTTCAAGTTGAACCATAGTGTTAACTCGAGTTGGTGAACCGATAGCAACTGGGTTTGTACTGCCACATTCGTCTATAGACCAAGAGTTGTCCATCGCATCAAGAACATATACGTCACATTGAATATATGCTTCGGAACTTGTGAAACTATCAAAAATGCTACTACTGACTTCTATTCTGGCTTGGTTGTTTGAATAATTTTCAAGATCAGTGGCCAACTCGTTAGGGCAGCCATCAATGACAAATTTAACAATTTCGTCACCTGCTTCAGCGTGGCTTGATTCCAGTATGATTGAACTCGCCCAACAATAACTCGCTTGTACGGTTTTGGTTTTATCAGATGAAACCACCCCGAGGTTAAAAATCGAGCTTGGCATCAAAGGCATGGAGCTGGACAAAGTTTTAGAGAAACTCTCATCTGTAAAAATTCCGATGCTTACGTCTAAGGAATTGATAACAGTGGTTTCTGATTGTGTTCCAAGTGCACCAAGATCCATAGCTGATGCTAGATCAATAGCATAGGTACAACCAAATCGGAGAAATAAATCACGCTGAAAATATAAATTTGATTCTAGACCAATTAAAAACGAGAAAACGTGATAAGGAACAAAAAAAATAACACTAAAGTTATTTCGACAAAAATTCTCTGAAATTTTTTTGTTAGCCGCTATATTAAAACATCAGCTGGATATTCACGATTTTCACCTGTACATGTTGATTTTTAAGATTTTTTGAGAAATTAATAAAAAAACATAAAAAAGTTTTACTTACTGTGTCTGTGAATTCAATGCTTGATACTGGTTTAGAGGCTTGAATACCACTCTTGTACATAACATGAGTTTTTGTCGTAACTTCCGAAACTAAATTGCATTCATCTTTTGATCTATCTATTTTGAATACATATTCTGGACCATCCTCATAACCAATTCGTCCTCTACAAGCTGGATTATTAGCTGAAACAAGTGAATCAAAAGCAGATTTTTCATAACTTCCGATATACAGTTGTGCCAGTTTAAATCCAAATTTATTCATAACACATTTATTGATTCTAAGTGTTAAAAATTGACTATCACATGTGGCAGACATGTGATTCACAGGAATAATTCCAGATGTTTCTGGCACAGAATCCATATCACATTCACAACCTTGAGCACCACAAGTTCCAAATGTGGTTCCTAAATAAATTTTAATTTATTGTCAATTGTTATCAAATCATATCAAGAAATTTGATTTATTACTAACCATCGCAGCTATTCACTTTTGCGCACAATGGTGCATTTCCTTGGATTTCTTTACATGACGATAAGCACGTGTAATCACAATTACTGGTCCAAGCTTCTTTCTTATCAAATGGAGATCCTTCAACTGGCACATCACAGCTTTTACTATTAGCTGGTGGTAAAAATGTGATTTCTTCCGAAACAACAGACGCGATGCCACCGTCAGAACCATCTGCTGGATTTGTGACGATGAATTTAAACTTTGTTGATGTTACATCACCCTTTATCATGAAGCTATCAAAGGTAGCCCGACCATCCCCAGGTTTGAAAACAACCACAGTTGTACCATCAATACTGGCTCCATTTGCTCCACTTGGCTTTGTTTCAAAAAGTGAGACAGAGACCGTCCATGGTTCAGTGACAAACCCAACGTTTGGCATTATATTTCCATTTGTATCCTTCATGTTGAGCACACATATTTGATACAAGTTTGTGTTTAAAATTTGTGGATCAACAGGTGCGGACTGCAAAAGCATTTCGGCAGGTGAAGTATAAGTGATCGGCTCCAATGCTGCATCGGCCTCAGCTTGGGCTATTGTGTTTCGTTCTTCAGCAGTCTCCAATTCTGTGATATCAATATCGAGATTTCCTTGTAACATTTTGATGAACTCCTCTAAAGCTCCTTCCTCATCACCAGGTTCAATATCGCCAAGACCTAGTTGTTGTGCAAGGGTAACTTGTGTTTCTGGTGTTGGTGGAGGTACTGGAGCGGCAGCGATCGCAATAGATTCAGCTTCGGCAACGGCTGTTGTATCTCCCATTTCATTTTGAATAGTATCCATTGCGGAATCAACAATAGAGCTACCAACATTAGCAATCTGTTTTCCTAATTCATTGTTAGCATTCGCACCATTCACCGTGTTTGATGATGGAGTGATTTCAAATTGAAGAGCTGTCGAAATGTCAGGGTCAGCTCGTCGAGCTCGTGGTCCAAAATAATATGATTTTAACCCCTCGATTGATCGACGTTTTCGTCTTGCAGCACCATTTTCTTTAATAACGTTCATGACACGAATCTTATCAGGATCAATACCGAGAAGAGCTGCGATATTGTTGGCTAAATTTCCATTGTCATAAAAATCGTCTTCTGTCAATTCAGTCATTACACCAAGCTCTAAAATAAGAGTTGAAATGACATTTAACTCGTAGGTGTCGCCGCCAGCCATGATAAAGTGGAAAATTTGGTTATCTCTTTCGTGAAAATTGGCACCACTATGACCATATTCGACGCTACCAATTTCTGGAATGAAAGTTTCATCCGGTTTCGACCATTGAATTGCATCTCCTGCCTGCTCAGCATTTGTAGCTAATTGAAAGACCCCATCTTTAGAAAGATCCATTCTATTTGGACGTTTGGAATAGAACTTGATTTTAACCAAACAATCAGCTGGAGCATCAGGGAAACTAAACTTGGCTTTGAGCGGTGTGGTAGAACTAAGATAATAATCGTAGCTTAATCCACATGCAATAGTTGTGTGTAATCTCATAAGTCGAATTTGACAGGCATAACCAATACAACATGAATGGTCAGCCGGACCGTTTGTGATATCAATAAATCCAGTGTTTGATACCAGAGCAAGCGGTGTTAGACGACGCCTATCTTGATCTTCGTCCAAACTTTCATAAATCATATCATAAAAAGTTAATCCATCGGAAGCTGGACAAAACCATCCAGGCAACGTACGACGCCATTCGCAATTCTCACTTCTTGCAACACCATATTCATTAAAAATTTCTGAAAGTGGTATTTCTGAACCATCTTTTCGGGTCTGAAGGGGTTTTGGAATTCGGAAGTCTCCTAAACCGTCTCTTGTGTCTGAATAAGTTATCATATTTCCGTCAGCATCTTCCCTAGTCACACCGTCCCATTCATATTCAGCTTCAGCCATGATGGTTCCGGCAACATCAAAAACACCACCATCAAAATCTTGAACTTTACCCTTTTTAAGACCATCGCAATGGAGGTCGGAGCAATCAGCAATGTTGACCGCATTTGTGTCTGGTCTCGCAAATGAAACTAAATCGTCCGTGTTTATATTCGATTTTGTATTTCCCGAATTTAAGTGGATAGGAAAAGTCCAATCCATGTTCTTAGGATTTGATTGAAATACTATGTCTCGAACATTAGAACACAGTTTATTGTAATCTGCAAAATGTGTATCAAAGATGCAGGTAAGACCTTGAGTAGCAGCATCCGCGTCACTTGCATAAATCTGGCAAATTGGGTAACCATTACTTTCTGTCAGAAATTCTGGGAACATAATTGCGGTATGATGTGCGAAAGGTGGCTTTAAAGCATCGGCAAACTTATTAAGATACATGTTTCTGTGTACATCTCCATCGTAATCACAATCGTAATTGATACTTTTTCCGGATATATAAGAGTTTTTAATTGTGTGAGTTTGATGATCGTGTGCTTTATTATTGACACCATAAAAACCAACTTGTGCGTCTACAACAATGACATCTTCGAATATAAGATGTTCCATAGCATGTACCCAAGCAAAACCATAATATCCTATCTTGTAGAAGTAAAAGTCGGAAAACTTAGCGCAACCATTTGGCAGAGCGCCAGTTGTTTGATAGAAAAAGCCAACCGCACAAGAGTGACCTTGATTATTAATCCATGATTTTGTGCCAGTACTACTTGAACATGCTTCAACATCAGTGCAGTGTGTTCCTTGACCTTGGAAGCAACCGCCATCGGAACCAGTACATCTATTACCGGTCATGGTCACTTCCTCAGAATCACCAGTGTTAATACAAGCTGGAAGTTGATCTTCTTCAAAATTTGAATTTACTGATCCTGCGGCATTTTCATTCCAGAGAGAGGTCATAAAAACGTTTCCAACGATGTTATTTGTAATTTTGAGGTTTGCAGAATCGGTTCGAATTCCATCGTCGACAACACCCATAATTATGTTGCTGTCAATTTCGAGTTCATCTGTATCGAACATTGCAGCAATTGCCGTATGGAATCCATACCAGAATGAACAGCCGGTTACATAAGAAGCTCCTCGTTCTTCTTCGATATTTTCTGTGACATCAACATTCCAGAACAAAATTTGAGCTCTAAGATCATCGTAACTAGTGTATCCATACTGTCCCATGCCCTTGAACTCAACGTTTGAAAACTGTCCATATCCGTTTCTTATGTATTGATGAACGTTTGCATCATTTTGAACCCATGAAAAAATGATAACTCGACCACCTACGATCCCACCGGAACCACCAGATCCATCAATTTTAATATTTCTTGAAAGTAAAACAACCTCAGCTGCTTGGTCAACAGTTTTGCCTTTAAATGTGTCAGAAGAGGTCGATGAACCCAAATGTCGCCAGACAGAAGTTGTATTTAGAGTTATTTCAGATCCAACAATTCCAGTAATTTTGAAGTACTCAGTATGACGGTGTTCATAATCGGTTGAAGCAATGGCAATTTCATCACCTGTTTTCCAGCCAGTGATATCATCATTTACTTCAATAGTTGTTGATCCAGAAATAATAGAATCTTTTAGAGTGCTCCATGTGTTTTCAGGAGCGCAGCCGTGCATTTCTACACCTCCAAATCCTCCAATAGCTTTTGCTCCAATAGGTGGGAGGCCTGGCAAGGCACCAAATGATCTCGAATTTTCGTCACCGTTGATTCTTATCTCTACAGTAACATCACATGGGATAGGGCTTGTGGCTGATCCAATCATAATTTTACCATTATTAACCACTTGCACATCTCGTCGTCTCCGTGACAAAACACTTGGATCTTCACCAACGCCGGTATTGACAATCATGTGATCGACTTCAATGATTAAATGTTCTCCGGCCTGTAGCGAATCTGCGGGGATTTCAAAAGTTCCGTCAATGAAAACGCTGCCAAGTTTAATATGATGAATAGATTGAAGAACAACAGCTCTATTAATTTTCATGTGCATGCTATTCGCTACGTGAATGTCTGAATAATCTTCAGGCATTGAGGTGACTTCGAGACAATCAAGGAAGTCACATTCTACAAGGTCAGGATCCTTATCACTGATTGGTTCTGGTGGTGGTGGTGTACAGTCTTTGTAGAAACACTTGTAGAAATTTGGAGTCATTCCAAATGTCGCGCCCCATGAAAGCGCTCCTCCAAATTGATCGAGCTGAGGATATTCTGTGTTTGCTTGTCCATTGAAAGTGTACCGAACCGAATATGGCTGAGTTGTGTTGGTGACGTGATAGTCAAAAGAATCCATAGATAATGGATCGGTCGGCCATTCACCAAACAGTCTGTTACCGGCTTCGCTGGCTCCAGTTTCCAACATAGCATAATCTATTTTCTCTGGAAAATCGTGGCGGATCGTTAGCCATTCACCTTGTTCAAAGTCATCGATGTCCCCAGCAAAGGACATATTTGAAATGTGTTGGTGATCAGAGAAATGCATCTCATATTCATCATTCCCGTTAAGCATGACCATCCATCCCGAACCACGTGGTCGACAATTTCTGAAAGGTGACTTTGTGACCCCATGCGAATTGGTGAATACAGCCATTTGACCTTCAGTCGAGTCAGGTTTGGCCTTATTAAACATAAACCTTGTTAGGGTTCGGACTGATGGAAAATTGAAGGCAGAATTAAAAAATATATAAAAAACGAGAGAATTTTTCGGGAATTGGGAGGTTATGTTTAAATTGCGAATTTTCGTACGTGTCAAAGTTTTCATTTATTTTTCAATCCCTTGATAATGTATTTTTTGTAAAATTTCTCAGCAAAAGTTTCTAAAATGTTTTCCAATTGTTTTTCAAGAACCAGATGAGAAAAAATGTATGTCAGAACGTGTCAGGCCATTTTGTTCATTTTTCAATCTTTTGATGAACTTTGTTTTATAAAATTTCTGGACCAGAAATTTCTAAAAAGTTTTTTTACCAATTATATTCATAAAAAAACTTTAACAACTTTCTGTAACTTTTTTTTTTGCACTGATTGACCCTTGAAATGTATTCGCATATTCCTTTACTTTTTAATTTGCCTCTTTGTTCTCCTGGTCCGAACCCGACCTATGTGGCTTGAATGTACTACCGGCATTTGCGGAGTCACATGTTTGCGCAGGGAATCCATCAATAGTGTATTTTGAGTTTGCAGTTGAACACAAAGATTTATCAAACGCCTCAGAATGCGCGATAACGTATGTGTTTGGTTCACCCTCCAAGAACGTACCGTCCAAATCAAGTACAGCGGCTTCATGCTCCCAATCAAATGTCATTCGTCGTGGAGAGTTAAACCACGAAACATTTTTGAACCATGTGGTTGCCCCACAATCAAACGCGTTTGGTTCATAACATGGATCGAAAGCTAGACAACGTCGAGACCCAAATTCAGAAACCATTTCATCGCTTTAGGTGGTTGTATAGGCTAAAATGGCTTTTTATTGGGCTTATAACAAAGTTATAAAAATTTCTAGAATGGTAGTTTATAATTTAAAAAAAAATTTCAATCTATTTTCATGATATTTTTGACAAACCGGTTAATCGACTTAACCGTGAGCGATTAAAAATGCGATTAAAAGGGATATTTTTTCATCTTATTTTGAAAGAGTTTGATGTTTTTTGAGATTATCCACATCCCTTTATCACTTTTTGGTTAGAATGCGTAGCCACTACTCCTTTTAACGTATGATTTTAACGTTGTGGCTACGCATTCTAACCAAAAAGTTATAAAGAGATATTTCACAAAACTACTTTTTTGTTATTTAGATTTTAAAACTCGTATTGCTACAAAAATAATAAAAACCGGTTTTTGCCATCTCGGTCACTAAAAGTTATATTTTTCATTGAATTTACAAAAAAAAATTAATTTATTATTATACATCTAGCGAACTCCTACGACATGGTTTTTCAATTTCATGTCGTAACTCCCAGGATCGTATAAAGTTTTAAATAGCACTAAATGATTTTTATTTATAATTATTTTGAAAAGCGTTTTACAATCTATGGTCAAATTATTCGCCGTTTCAGCGCGAGAGCACATAACATTTTCAAATTTTAGGAAATAAGAAAAATAATTGGATTACATATAACGGGTCGATAGTGAAATGTATAAAAAGTGAAATGTTATAAATGTAAGATTTTGAACATGAACAGGCAAGAACAAGAGTTCTAGAGCATAAAATCCCAGTGATTTTGCTGGATCAGATTATTAAGATCGAATTTTACAAAATGATAAAAAAATATTTGTTCTATAGCCCAATCAAAATATAAATTTGCTAAACATTTTGTAAATGTACCAAAATATGTATTTTTCATGCTGTCATTGCATTTCAAAATAATTGGGTGGCACAAAAAAAAAATTTTTTAATTTGAAGAATTTAATCTCAATAATCTGATCCAGTAAAAACATCGGATGTTATGCTCTAGAATTTTTGTTCTTGCCGGTCATGTTCAAAATCTCAAATTTATACATTTCACTTTTATACATTTCACTATCGACCCATATCCCTTTATCCCCTTTTGGTTAGAATGCGTAGCCACTACTCCTTTTAACGTTGATTTTAACGTTGTGGCTACGCATTCTAAACCAAAAGGTGATAAAGGGATATAACTTAATAAGCACGAAAAGATTTAAAATAAATCCATATCACTCTTGTTCAAAAGATATGGACAGCCTATACAACCCTCCTTAAATCAGCAGACATCAAACCAGGGGTGGTTGCATCGAAGTTGTAAAATTGGATGTCATCAACGGTAAAGGCAAAATTTTTCCAAGGTGTTTCAATACCCATATCACCACATGCTCGCAATTCCTTATCACCGTCAAGATGACCAATTGCAATATTTCGCTTGAACATAGTTGTTTTTTCAGCCTGAATTTCATCCGTGGCATACGTCTCCAAAAATGTTTCCTTTCCAGCCAAACCAGCTTTCCAGTTATTTGCAACGATCATATTGTGAAATTGAATAGCTCCGCCAGTGGCGAATTCGGCTCCTCGCTGACAATGCCATGCGAAAAACCCAAAAGTATTTGGTGGAATCAATCCATTTTCATTTGACTCGGGAATTTCTCCAAATTTGATGGCTTTTGAGGGTAAATAGTTATTCGTCGAAAAATCAGAAAATTCGATTTTTCAAGTATACGGACAATGTTTACTCAAAAATGAAAAACTGTCAATCAGGCAGAAATTTCAAAATGTACAGTCTGAGTTTTCTCGTTAACAGCGTTTTTTTTTGTCCGCCGGTAGACAGCGGCCAAAATTGCCTATAATTTGCTATAGATTACGTAATAATTTGGCTGTCTAACCGGCGGACGAAAAAACGCCGTAAACGAGAAAACTCAGGCTGTAACTTCTTGTTTGATTTTTTAAATAACTATCTTTTGCTATCAAATTTGCGAAATAAATTCTTTTTTTGTTTGATTTTTACCAGTTGGTTCATCTTATTAAAAGAACCGAAGTTTGGTTTTTTCCGAGGTTAATTCTCTATTGTAAACATGTTTAAACTGGTGAACTTTTCGCTACTATGCCTTTCACATAGCAAAAGATAGGAGAGAAAAAGTTAATCAAAAATGTAGATTTACAAAATTTCTCGATTAAACAAGATAAAATCAAAATTATGAATGTTTCATTTTGCAATTTGGCGCTAATAACGATCAGCAGAAAAAATTACTGAAAAGTTGTCTTTTTATTCGAATTATTTGTTTTTCAATTAATTGACGAATTACTTTACCCGGCTTTTGGCTCTGTTTCACCACAAACTCCATGTGGGCCTGTCGGCGTCAAATCGGTGAAAATCCAAAGACCATATTTACCCACTGAATGAGCCGTATTGTTATAAAACTGACCCAGTGGTCGATTTTTGACGCAAAAGTTCTTCTCAGAGTATTTATCTTCCTTAGCAGAAGGACCTGTAGGATGATCAGGTGGATTAAACCAGAAACCAAAGTGTGAACTGCCGGCCGCATGGTTTCCATAAAATATATTATTTGGATTTGGAATCCAGAACACCGCTGGCGTAGAGTCTATGTTTAGCAATGATGACGATTTTTTGTTCATTATTCCCAAGTTATATCTTATGATATTATCTTCTTCGACGGCATCTTCTAAGAAAAATGCTAATCCCATGACGTTGTATACGACATTATATTCAACTGTTAAATTATGAACACCATGCATAGTGAGAGCCCTGTTTCGAGGTTTACTTTTTTCATCAAAAAGTTTTTCGTCAATTATATATATCTTCCCTATATTTTTGCGAGCGTGCAGTTGATGTTAAATTTTAGGTGGTGGTATTTTCCAGAATATAAGACATCCTTAAAATTGAAAAAAATCGAACCACTTTCCACAATTTTCTTATGAAATAATTCATAATAGAAATGATATGACTGAAAGGTGTCTAACAAATTTAAAATTATTTTCTCCTCGAATTTTTCAATAGTTCACGGGTAGACTCAGCGCTGGCCCTATCTGGCCAATCCGACTTTCGAGCGCTCTGTTTATCAAGCTTGCTTTTTGTGATCAAATTTTTATTCAAAATCACCTCGGTGCCAGAAATTAAAAAAATAATAATAATACAATGGAAACATAATTTATTTATTTTAGATTTTCAAACCTCAAAATGTTTAAATTTTCCGTAAAAACTTTTTTTTCAAAAAAATAATTAATCGGTTATTTATTTTTGTGCAGAATCTCAACTGAAATGTCCGTTAACCAAACAAATGTTAACTTTTCAGGTTAAGCATATCATTATTTTCATTTTAGGCGTGCAAGTAAATTTAATTTGTTTAAACATTCTCCTTTATCATTACGCGATAGAATTATTATCGCATCAAAACTAGAAGTGTAGCAATTCGATGGTCCTGCGTTCGAATCTCCGAATCTTTATATATTTGGTTATCTGCATTAACTGAGTTATTTCTGTATTTCGAATTGTCAAATTAAAACGACACATAAACGTGTAAAGTAATGAAGGGCTTTACCTAGTCCCAAGCCTTTAAAAAAGTTAAAATTATTAGGCGGTATTTTTTGTATTGGTTTTCAGGCCAAAATTATCTTTTAACGATTGTAATACAATCATTGTATCTAATACAAAAGTGATAGTAAAAAAATAAAAAAGAATAATTTCGTTTTTTTCTTACAAATAATTGTCAAAGTTTTAAAATGAATATTTTATATTTTCGCTATCCAATACTGGAATAAAAATATGTTTGTTTGAAGTCAGGTGGCCACCGCTGAGTTCATCACTGTTTTGAATTTCCAAGACCACGCGTTAAAGATAATTGTATTTAGGCTGGCCGCGGTTGTCCCCTAAGGCGAAACTATACATTTCTCGGAGAAAGTATTCGTCTCAAAAATTGTAGGCCAGCCTAATTGTATTCAAAAAATTACAAAAAAAATTATCGATTAAACTGGTAAACCTTCCTGTTAAATGTGTTATGAATACCACAGCCCCGAACATACGACGTAGGTAGAGATCCTGGAGTATGGAAATGAATTGGATATCTTGCTAGGTTGAAAGCTTGACCTGCATGCGTGACTTCAAAAAATTCAATCTTGGCATAAGTCGGCTTGTGGAGGAAAAGGACCGATCCAAACTGGTCCGATCCAGTCTCATGGCCATATCGGTTTTGGAAACATGTTTGAGTTCCGAACGCGGTGCCCACACCGAGTTCGCATTCTGGAAGTTCTTCGGCTTCTTTTAGGGAATTACCCATCATTTTAACGTTTCTGGTCAAAAGACCAACTTCTGCTCTCGTACAGATAGTACCTGCCCAGCCCCAACCAAGACCAGAGTCATTAGGCCCGTTTGAGCAAACTGAGAAAGGTTTATTTTCCTGTCGATTATTTTAAAATTTCTGCCTTCTATGGAAAATGATGCCTAGTGGGCCTTTTTATCAGGCGTCATAACTTTGAGCCAGTGTCACATCACTGGATTGTCAACTAAATTCAAGAATCCCGCGATTTCATTGGTCCCTTTCTCAGAGTAATGACGCCTGATAAAAAGGCCCACTAGGCATCATTTTTGATATAGACAACAGTGTACGCCAAATTGTATTTTGTGAACAATAATATCGAAAATATCCAAAACCCAGCTCAAAGTTTTATAAAATTTAGTGCAGTAAAATTAAGTGCAATAAAGAGTAATATTTTAAGTGTAAAAATTGCCAATCACTTTAATACTTAAATATACAGGTAGGGGTTTATCTTCAGGTATTTGTGCCGGAACCCAATTCATGTAGAGTTCTGGATGCATTGTTTTGCCAAAACTCGATTTGCGGCGAGTTTTGGATGCATTGTTTGCGCCGGAACTCAATTTTTGGCCCATTCCGGTACTCACTTTTTATGCTGGAACTCAATTTTTGGCAAGTTTCGAAATTACCTTTCTGTGCACGAACCAAATGCAGAAACTCAAAACCCAGGAAAAAAATTAAACCTTGACTGAAATATGTCTATGTTCTAAAGCTTCCTCGAACGAAACAGTGTATCCATCAATAGAAACTGCAGAAATTACTCTTTTTTCAGATCGATGGAAATTTGTAATGTCCCCAGTCGCTGCAATAATGATTTCATCACCGATGAACCAGTCGTCAACTACTGGATGAGTTAATTTAATTGAATTAACTCCAGCCTCGGCGGTTTCGTCTAATTCGGTCCAGGTGGTCGTCTTTGGACATCCATGAATATCAATAGTTCCGAATCGTACAGCCAATACCTAAAAAGAGTGATAAATATACATTTATGTCAAAAAATAGCTATATTTTCGTATGAAAATTTTGGAATAGATGAGAATTACTCAATTTCCAATAAAAATTTTACACTATTTTAAATATTCTAAAAATAATATGACTTTGAAATTATTAGAACTTGCACTCGGCGTTTTAATTTAAAAATTGCTCCAAAATAGCGAATTTGAATAAAATTATAAGAAATTTACTCAACACGTTATGAGTACAAATATTATTTGATAAAAGATGTATTATGAAATGATATGGCTCTTCTCGATTAGTTCACGCGTTTGTTACGTTCTCTTGCATGGGTAGGGTTAGGACCGGGGAAAATTTAAACTTCTAAACGACTGAATTCAACTGAGAACACAATGAAAATTATAATGTAGAATTTGAAAACTAAAAAAATTATCGAGAAAAAAAATTTCACGAGAGAATTTTGCGGACCAAATTTTTTTTTCAAAATTATTTGAAAAATTTTTATCCTATCTAAACTCAAATTTCGTTGCGGTCACGCTCTTGCCATTTTTAATTAAAAAAATCAATATTTATGACGTTTTTATCAAGTTTGGAAACAGAAAAAGGAGTTTTCTAGAGCAATTTTCTGACCACTAGGGGTCCCACAAATCTTTTTCTATCATTAAGATCATTTTATTTGGTAACGATTACCCATGTGAGGTTATAGAACGCTCACGAAAACTTTTAGTTAGGCCCATGGTTCTACCAGTCCAAACCCTATGCATGGAGCAAAAATAAAAGTATTCGTGTTACCAATTTCGTCGCTTACTACAATTTCATCGACAAAACCACTACACTCGCAAGTTGAGAAATTTACTTTACAAATAATTGAAAATTAATAAAAGTTAACAATATAAGTTTGAATTAGAGATTTTGGAACAAATGCATTTCAAAGTCTTGAATGAAACCAACCAAAAGAAAAATTCGCTTCAAGAACAATCATTACTTCAATTTTTTTTGTGGGTGATGAAAGTTTTCGATATTGATTTGACACGGAAATTATGACTTATTGTGAAATATTAAAGAAACTCTGCTTAATTTTCTTAAAAAGTCAATTTTTCCGAGAATTCAAATTAAGTTTCCATCAAAAAGTCTTACCTTAGCTCCGTAAATTGGAAGATTAATTGAACGTTGATGACCATACATTTTAATCAAGGCTTTTCCACTGCAGAATGGCTCTTCCTCTGTTCCAATCTGGAAATACCCACCATTATTAACAACACCATATTGCATATGAAGTTCAATTCCGTCGGCTCGGTCCCAAATAAAAGTACCTCCATCAACAATTAAAACCGCTAAATTTAGGCTTTTTTGAAATAAATGATCATCTTTTGACATTTTGACATTCATTTTAATAAGATTTTTTTGATATTTTATATCGAAGTTTACAAATATTTTTACTATACTTTTTTCAACGTTTCATTCTGAAGTTTTTTAATTTTCCAAGAAAAAATTACAATATCAATCAGAGGGACATAATTGAACAGTCAGTTTTTGTGTGGGCGGAGCATATTATACCATCTACAATAGTAGTGTTATGTTTAGGATAGCCTTTGCAATATAAGGCTTGGAATATTGATGTTGTATTTCAAATTCAAATTTTTGTACGAAAAACTCATTTTCAAAACTAAACAATATTATTTAAAAAATTTTGAAGGCGTCATTAATAGGAATTTCAAATTTAAAGGACACTTTATCTGGTAGTTATTGTTGCTCGGGAGCCCTAGTCATTATTTTACTTGAAAAAATAATATGAAATGTTTAATTTTGAGCCTTAACTCGTCGCATAAAAAATATCTTTGATGAAAAAATATGTTAATTTCATTTTCAAAACCACTGAATTAGATAATTTATAGCGGATTTTTTCTAAATGTATAATCATAATTATATTTAAAAAGCCTGGCTAAAACTGGTGTAGTTTCGTCCAACAAAATCACTTGCCCTGCTGGAATAACAATAATTTCTCCCTCTTTTGGTTTGCAAGAATCATCATCACATCCCCAAGTATACGGACTGGACCATTTATCAATATACCAAAATTCAGTATCTACATTTCCTTCAGATTGTGCGGTACCTGGTCCACCAGAAATAATTATAACCGGTTCAACTGCTACTTGATTTTCGGATCGTGGGAAGGCATTTGTCTCGCAAATAATTTCCGTGTTTTCCGTGGATGTCACATCGCAGGCGACCCCAAAAATTGTTACGGAAACTGCAGCTGTATCGGTACCAAAACCAGTACCGGTAAGAGTAATTGAAGTACCACCGGCGGTTCCTCCCCTTTGTGGAGGTGATATTAATTCATTTAAAGTCTAAATTGATCAAAAATCTAAATTGATGAAAAAAAAGTTTATTGGCAAAAGTTTTTTACATCAAATAAATTTTTATAATTAAAAAAAGTTTGATTGATCATAAAAAAAGTCGTTCAATTTATTCAGACTATCTACTCATCGACGATTTTTTTTCTATATTACACACAAAATGATTGTTTTGGGCATGCAAAGCCAAAAAAATATTTTCTATAAATAGGACGTTTTGGCCTTATACACAAGACAGGGTCCGGGAGATGTCCATTGGCGATTCTTTTGTGAGGGCGGTTCAAATCTCAGATGAGTTTGAAAAAAGTATATAAAAGGAAAAAATTATGTGTTTTTTTTTGAAGATCAGAAATAACTCAGTAAATGCATATAACCAATTATATGTTGGAAATGTGTGAAGCAAAGCTAACGTCAAAACTAGTTGATTCTAGCAATGTGATAGTCCTGCGTTCGAATCTACGATTCCACATATTATTGGTTATCTGCATTTACTGAGTTATTTCTGTATTTCTGATCTTCAAAAAGAAAAAAGAAAAAAAATATTTGGAAAATGAGTCACGTGGGTCAATCGTGACCTCCTTCACAATTCTTTTCATAAAAACTTCTGATAAAACTAACCAATTTTCCAAAAATTATTATTTATCTACACTCGAACTAAAAAAGACGCCTATATTCGATCAAAAATTTGTCGCATTTCGATTTTTCATCAATAAAAGTTTTGATCAATTAGTTTTGACGACTAATCTTTTTTGATCAATTAAACTTTTTTGATCAATTTGACGTTTCAGATCATTTAAACTTTTTATAAATAATTAAGATTTTTGATTAATGAACTTTTTTTCACTTATTGAGATTTTTGATCAATAAAACTTTTTTTGAAAAATTAATATTTTTGATTAATTAATACTACTTCCCTTTTCGGTGACACATTTGTGAATGTTGGAGTTAACGATGCATCTACAGTGATAGCACCAGATCTACCGCTAGTAATACTGGTTATAATTTCACCGGTAGTCGGGTCTACTCCAGTGAGAACGAGACCTTGATTGCATTGGGTAATATCAATTGAAACAGTTTCGAATGCGATAATTTCCATATTATCGAGGAGAGCTATGTCTTTAAAAATAAGATCAGATCCGCATAAGGTTGCCTTGTTTTGAGGTGAGAAATGCACCTTGACAAATTAAAGAAGTTTATTTTGTGAAAAATGTATTTTTAAATCGTGTTAAAATGTTTCTAAGGAAACATTTGCAAGAAAATACTGACGCCAAAAAATTTTCGATATTCAATTTTTTAAAATTTTTAATAAGTCACTCAAATGAATTTATTGAACTCTGAAATTGACAAGTTCTCTTTTATAATCGTCTTGAAAATTTGAAAGAACTGTTCAAATGTTTAAAGTGAAATTATTTATAAAAATATAGATAACGACCGTCGGTCAGATAAAACGACTATTTTTTCTAAGAGAAGATTTTGACTTTGAAAATCGACAGAAATAGAAATTCTTATTTTTTGTCATTTTATTGAAAATTTTCTAAAATTTTGTTTGATACCCATATCAGGTCACTTTCAGTAATTTGAAAATCTCGATTTTTTTGAAATTTTGAAAATAATAATGAAAAATTTCTTAATAAAATTGTTTCAAAACGTTACTCATAAAAATCGCACTTCTCACCCCACCTTTGTATCAGCTGAAAAACCAGAACCCCCAATTGCCAACCGAGTTCCTCCACCAACTCCTACGTTGCTTGGACTAACATCGTTAACATGCAATTGGTAACTAAGATTCACTGTGTTTATAGCGGTACCGAACTCAGACGATGTGACGACCATTTTATACCCACCAGCTGGCAATGAAGGAATTTCGACAGTGATATCGGATTCTAAGCATGAGGGTGGCAACAACTTTCTTGACATAAAAAGGACTTTGACAAATAATTTTTCAATACCTTGACAAATTTAAATCACAGATCTTTTTTATTTTCAAGTACCAAAATAATTTTTCTGTTATCGGACATTTTTCGTTATTGCGATTGTTTTTTATTTTGATATATTTTTATCTCTATCAAAGTGCCTTAACATAGGGTGTCCACGTCCTTAACATTTTAAATTTTTGGAAAAAACTCATAAGATTGAATTCTTAGATAACTCAAAATGACAAAATATTCCAACAAAAATTTTTTAAATTTTTTTTAGTTGAAAAACTTTTTTGAAAAAAACTGGATTTTTTATATATGGCTGAATATGTGTTGTCATTTTGAGCTGGCTGAGAATTTAATCGGATGAGTCGTTCCTAAAAAACGAAATGTGAACGTGTGGACATTCTATTTACTTATGAGGGGCTCTTTGTTTTGATAAAAGTATGGAACTAATAATAATTTTGGAAAAGATTTGATACTTATATCAACAAGAAGATTCGATTTTACATTCCATATCCCTTTATTGCCCTCCTGTCCTTTTTTGGTCCTCAAAAACACGGAGGGTGAGAAAACGACGCTTCATTTCAAAACAAGTCATCCGATTTAGTTTTTGGATAACTCAAACTGAGCACAATTATCTAATTAATATAAACATTAAAGACTGTTTTTAATAGGACTAATGATTTTATTATTTTTTTAAGATTACTGAAATTGTTTAATTATTAGTTTTTGTTAAAAAATAGAAACGAAGGCCTGAAAAAAACAATGGTCTGATTTGGACCAATTTTTATTTTGTATTATTCACTAGGTATTTATGCACAGTTTGAGCTATCTAAGAACTTAATCGAATGACTCGTTTTCAAATGACGCGTGGTTTTCTCACCCCCCCCCGTGTTTTTGAGGGACCAAAAAAGGACAGGGGGCAATAAGGGGCTATATGTGTTGTCCACATTAAGACTTCAACCCGTTAGGTCGCTAAAAAAGCAAAAGTATAATTTCTTATAATTGATCAATGGTTGCTTATAATTTTTGTCATAAAAAATTATTTGGTGATGTTTTCTAAAAAAAACTCTTCAAAGTATCCTCTCAAAATTGACAAAACGCCATTATGTTAAGTCGATTTTCGCAAGCTGTCGAAGTCGTGGCCACCTTACTGAGCATGAGGTTGGCGTCAAAACAGAAACGGTATCATATGACCGAGACGGTTGAGTGATCAAATCACCATATTTATCGGACAAACATGAAATTTCAAAATTAATTTCATCAGAATCTCCCAGAGTATTGAGAAGGTTTTCGTGAACAGTGTCGACATCTCCATAATTCGAAGTTGGTGCTGCAATAAAAAATTGACCATGTCGGATCGTAAAAGAACCCATGTTGTTTTTTTCTATGAAGAAATGGGCCTGATCAGAGTTAATTATTGACTCATCTTCAGTATAGATGATTTTTTCGTTATCAAAGTACCAGTATCTATTTCTATATGCGAGTTTTACTCTGTATAGATTTGCGGCTTCATCTATTGTTTCTAGTTCAATTGGTGCTGGATTTCGGCCACTAGATTCAGGGATTTACACAATTCTAAAGTGTAACGCTGGTTTTAGTTTAGAAGATTCAAGCGAATCTTTTTATTTAATTTTTACACAATATTAATTTTTAATGTCAATTTTTGTAGAAAATTTGACAGAGAAGCAAATAAAAGGATTTTTATTATATATCGGCCCAACTTACACATATTATGAATAATGACTGACCTTGCTTGCAAAAAATGGACCTCGAAATTTTCATTTGAAGTGGTTTTATTTGGTCAATTAGGATCCACTGGAAACAAGTTGTTTATATACACCACTAAAATGACCGTCGTGCAACGAGCTACAATGACAAAATTGTTGGTCCAAAATAGTTTCCAATGTCTCAAATCCATAATATTGTTTTTCGGCAATTTTTGCAGATTTTGACATTTCAAAAGTGTTATTTAAGAATTTTTCAAAACAGGAACCAATCAGAGAGCGAAATGTTCTCGAATTTTTCAGATGATAAAAAAAAATCAGCTATTGTTTTAGACAAACACAACAGTACACATCATATGTATTGTTTAAATCCCATCCTTTCATAGCATCGTCGAGGATTCAGAACATCATATCCATCCGAATTACTTCCAAAATAACAATCGCCATTCCATGTCACATTTGCCTCAATTTCTTCATCATATATTTTAAACTTTTCACGATCAATAGGTGCCACAGATTTAATTTTGCAAAATTTATTTTTTGCCAAATTTTTCATCTCAGAGCATCTCGGGATTGGACAGAAAGCCTCTTCTAATTCTTGTTCTGGATTTGTGAACCCCAAACATCTGATGTTATCTGTCGATGAGTCTTTTTGACTTCTGCAGAAATTATTATTCAAATTTAAATCAGTCGAAAGGGTTTCTGTGCTTTGGTCCCATGGCAAACAAGCACCACCGTAGAAATTTTTATTGTATTTTCCATTATAAGTGACTTTTCCGAGGTATACTATTTTTTATCAATATTTTAGCTTGTTAAAGTGTCCAAAGTCAATCAAGTTTTAAAGACCGAAAATTAAGGGTACACATTTAAGGTGAAATTTTTAACATTGATGACAAAAAAATTTTCGTCGTTAAATTTATAACAATATATTTATTTCTGATAAGCTAAAATTGTTTTCGAAAGTTTCCAGTTAGAGTCACTCTTCTGGTATTCATACCGGAATTCGATTAATGGCGAGTTCCGGCATCATCTTTTTGTATCTTAACTGAATTTTTGGTCAGTTCGGGCATGGACTTTTTGTGCCGCAACTCGTTTTTTCAGAGTTTCGGCATTCACTTTTTGTGCAGGAACTCGAAGTTGAGCGAGTTTCTGATCAAAAACTGAATGCATCGTTTCAACACAAATGCCGGAAAAGTGACTCAAGATCAAATTTTCGTTAATAATATAATTTGATTTGACTTCAATCGATTAACCGACGAAACAAATTTTAATTCGATTGTTTTCTCGACAGACATTTTTTCTTGATCTATTGTTTTTCAAGTCTAATAATTGTGAGAAAATTTGATTCAAAAATGATATACCTAACTTTTCCGTGATCGGTAGTGTCATCAAAGCAATTTCTGTTACCATACTGAGTACAGACTCCACGTTTTACAAAGTCAGTATCACTATCACCCCATGTATCACAAGCTCCCGGGAACTCGATAGATGTGAGGGATTCATCGAGTCGACCACAAGTTTCTTCACCGTACCAAACGAAAAATACACCTCGAGGACTTGTTCCTTGGCTGTCGTTCAGAACTTGAATAAGAATTTTCTCATCGTTAATAGTGTTGACCTTAATTATATCATATGAAAGATTTTTTTCTTGAAAACGTTGATATTATATTATATCTTAAATCCCGGAAGAGGAGACTATTTTAGTAAATCAAGCCAAAATTTTAGCTTGATTTACTAAAATAGTCTCCTCTTCCGGGATTTCAGATATATTGAATTATAAAAAAATAAATTTTTATTCAATGTGTTGATGGTCGCTTATCAAAATTCAAAATATTCGACCCGGAATGCAGATCGGGATGAGTCGGGTCGACGCGACCTGACCCGACGGAAAAGTTGTCGAAGTTTTGACCCGCGGAATCAAATAAAAACAGTAGTCTTGCTTTTATCATTTTGATCCTTCAATAATTTTAGAATTTTTTATTTAAGTGTAATTTTAGTGTAATTATTTAAGTGTTATATTTTGCGCTGTCAGTGTTAAAGTTGTAAATTCAAACAGAAATTTAATGCTAAAGATAAATAAATCGAAACTTTAGATAACGTTGCTTTTGAATGATAAAATCCATATGACTATTTTTGCCGGATGACTCATCATGATGCGTTATCGCTTATCGCCGATGATAAGTTATCGGGCGATCGAAATGACGTCATAATTAAAAGTTTAACAATTGTTATGATGAGTTTTACAACAGGTTCAAATGAAGTAAAATACCCAAATATGTAGAATTACGTACTTTACGAAACCCTTTCAAATGACAATTCAAAAAAAGTTGAATTTCGAAATTTCATCTTGAAATGTGACGACAATCATGAGGTACCCCAAGTTATTTGGAATAACAACCTCAAAAGCCCACGCAATTTCGAAGATATTGGCTTTTTCGGTCATAAAGGCACTGGCAGGAGTTCCGCTGAAAATTATCAAATTGCGTAAAATTTTCTTGGCGATCTTGGCAAAATGGGCGATATTGGACCGGTGAAATGGGGCCTCTGTATAATTTTTCAATTTCATTTCACTTTTGATTATGATTTCGAATGTTTAAATGATCAGTTTTTCATTGTTTTCGAAGCGTACCTTAAAAATGTTCTGTCGACTGGCTCTGCATTGTTGTTGAGCTTCAGCAAAAGTGTCATGTTTACTTCTGACATCGAAATTAAAGCACTGTAGACCACTTCCATATCCTCCAAAATATTCTCCACGTAATTCATCAGTATTACAAGTACAAGTATAATCTAACCCATCGTCAGTAACTAAACATTCCGCAGTTTCTGGGCAATAATGCTGTCCGACTGCGCAAGGATCATTTGCAATGACAATTTCAACTCTCAGGTTCTCACATGAGCCAAAGTCACTCGCTCCAATTTGTAATTCATCAACTCCTGCTCCTTGAGTAGAAGTATAGTCCGATGCTGAGATAAGGGTGGCCACGATTTTTTTGGGTTATAAATAATTCGTCGAAAAATCTTAAACGCGTCATTTGAAAACGAGTCATCCGATTACGTTTTAAGATAGCTTTAACTGAGCACAATCATCTAATTAATATAAACATTAAAAATTATTTTAATAGGACCAATGTTTTTATTTTTGTTTCTAAGATTACTGAAATTGTTTAATTATTAGTTTTTGTTGAAAAATAGTAACAAAGGTCTGAGAAAAATCGAAAAAATGATCTGATTTGGACCAATTTTTATTTTGTATTATTCACTAGATATTTGTGCACAGTTTAAGCGAACCTAATCGGCTGAGTCGTTTTTGAAAACCACGTTGTTTTCTCACTCCCCGTGTTTTTGCGGGCCCAAATCTTTGGGAGAGGGCTATAAAGGGATATGTTTATCTTAGTCACATATCATATTTTTCAAAAACAAAAGTTATTTTTAGACACGTCGAAGTTTAAAATACAAAAACAAAATTCTTGCGTTTTGAATCTGTTTTTATTACAAAAAAACGTGTCCACCCTAGCTGTAATTTCGGCGAGTGTTCTTTCAATCATGACGTCTAATTCTGAAAGATCTGTAGGTAAAAATTCATGAGAAACGGTGATTGTAGCACCTCCAACGGAGGCCACTCTTGGTGAGAAAAATACGATTTCTGTTGCAGATATGGATTCTTTGTAGCAAAATTCGCAAATGATTTCTCCGTCAGTCAAATGCATAGAAACAACGGTATCTTCATCGAATCCATAACCGGAAATTGTCAGTCTGGATCCACCGTTTGTTCCAGCTGTCGTTGGGTTGACAGTGTTAACGTTAAGGGTCGAAGTGATGTACATTTTTGATCTGACCACGTGACCAGCGGTAGCTTTAAAAATAATTTCGTGAACACCACTTGGGAGATTTGGGAGAACGCAAGTTGCTTCGGTTGCTTCTGCATTTACATTAATCGTGGTGCACTCCATTTCGTTGACCATAACGGAAAGACCGACAAGAGAACTTCCTTACGTAAAGGTTCAAAAAATGGAAATTTATAAGTAATGAATTGAAAATTATTAAACACTTTTGTTATCCAACATTATGAATTTATATAAAATTTTCATGTTTACCTCAAAGAATCAAAACATGTTTAATCTAGAAATATGGCGAACGGTTAAACTACCCACTCAGAGGGCACCGCTAATAGCATGAAAGTAATTAGAGGCTCTGATTGGCTGTCCCTTCAACATGATAAGAATCAAATGATGACATAGAAAAAATTTGGAGGTTTTGGCTGAAAATAAAATTTTGTGTTTACACTTTTTTTCATGTTCGAATCCGGTCACATGAGTCGATCTGATTCTTTTAAACATGAAATTTGGTCAAGAGTTTTTGCAGTGATTGAAACTTTTAAAATAAACAAAAATTTCATCACGCTCAAACGCGAATTCTAAATATACAAAATTTCAGCTAATAGTTTTAAAGAAGTTTCCTTTTTTAGTATATCGAGTCGAAAGTTTAATATATCCTTTACCAACCTAAGTGGATCTTGAAAATGAGGGTTATCTATATCCCTTTATCACCTTTCGATTAATCTAATAAGATGTGGTTGCAGAGGGGCCAATCCTAACACTCCTAAGACCTTTCTAGCACTCATTGAGGCCGCTTTCTCTTCTTTTCAAACCTACATCTATTAGATTAATCAAAAAGGTGATAAAGGGATATAGCGCGTGTTCGAATCCCACTCATATTGTCTAAGTGATTGCCTGAGTGATTACGCACCGATCAACTTTGGCGCTCCCAATATCAAGCAACCTTGCCTATTATCATACCCAATACAATCACCAAGACAACATTGGTTGGATTCGAACACGCGTTATAGAGATAACCCTCATTTTCAAGATCCACTTAGGTTGGGAAAAGGATATTTAACTATAGAATTTCACTTTTCCGGGATCATGAATAAGAATTATATGATTTCGAACCGTGCCTTGAACAGTCAAAGTTTCTCCTTCAGCATTAACAGAATCTGGTGAAGTGCTCGTGATCTTCGGTGTCGCTGCATCAGTCATGTCTACAGTGGTATACAAATTATACTGTCTGGCAGACAATAAAAGCCCCTTCTCAGTAAGATCTTTTACAGCAGGCGCAGTTTCTAGCCAAGCAAATAATTGATAATCTTCCGCGGTAATGTCCGAAACTATTCTGTCAAGCTGGCAGACAATTTCAGTATATTCTACTGATTTGGAAATACAGTTAAATTCTCTGTCTGCAGTATTTTTGAAAATGATATCTCCAGTAAAATCGGCTGATGAGAATCCCGAACCAACTATAGTCAACTCAGCATCTCCATATAAGGACAACTCTGTTTGAGAAATTGCATCGATATAAGGACCGAATTTAATTTGTTTATTTGAACCAATTCGCACGGTATTTGCTGCATCAGTGACATTCACGTAATAATCTAAGAAATATGCATTTCCCATATTTTCAACAGCAAGGTGGAGTTCGTGATTTAAATCGACATTGAAAGCGTCAGCTGGATCGATTTGGCAAGAAAATTCATCGGTGGATCCGTCATTATTGCAATCATAGCTGTTGATTGTGTCTCCTTTATTTTAGGTATAATTTATGTTTGTTTGCAAATTGTCTATCAATTCAATTTTATATTCTTTGAAACATTAATGAAATCTTAATTTATTCAGTCTTGATTTTCTCTTTCACATCCGGTTTTTATCATTTAGATTTTATGACAGGAGCTAACCGAATTGACGTCAAAATACTTTTGAATGTACTTGAAACTAAATTAATTAAACCGGACATAAACTGAATAATTAATATCATGCTTCCCGGCGGGTCCTGCCGGGGCTGAAACATTATTTGTTTTAAATATTAAATCATGGAATAAATTAAACTATTAATTTTTTGTGTACTGTTTGAAAACCCAGGAAGTTATACGCTCCTTAACGCATTCATTGTTGTTATTAATCATACACAGATGAAAATTAAATAACAAAACAAAATTTTAAAGGAAAATAAATTTTACTAAAAGACCTTTCAAAAATATACCTTCCTTTAGTTACTTCAGTGAACGAAACCATAACTTCTGCAGCACAATTTGTAACCGATATATCTGCGATATCAACAATGACCATGGCCATAGGCGAATGCAGACCAGTTAATTCAAAAGGTTCTGGACTGTGTAATGAATAATCTGCGAGGACCGGAGTTGCCAACCACGAATAAGTTATAAAATAACCCATGTCGTAATCTGAGCTCATGTCCGAGTCGGCTCCAGTGTTATCACAATCGCCCGAAGGTTGATCATTATTACTTTTTTAGGATTGAAATCCGATTTTTTGATAGACGCTTAGTCTGAGTAGTGAAAAGTTGGAATTCAAATTTTCGAATTCCGAAATTAAAAAAAAATCATATCAATGACAATGATCAAGAATAGGTGGCCAAGATTTAATTTTTTGAAAAATCATATGAGATTTTTTGTAATTTTTGGTCAAAAATTTTTCAAATATTTTGAAAGTTTTCCAAATTTCTTGATTTTACTCTGATTTGTGTTTTTCTTGACCAAAACACGGTGACGTAGTAAACCTTCAAAGCTCATCACAATTGTGTGAGAAACTGCTGTGAGAAACTGATTCCAGTGGATCATCAACTCAAATAATTCCATTCAAATTTACAAAATTTTTAAGCAGTCGCAATCACCGAATTCGATTTATTGAGTGTTTATGTTTTAATAACCAATTTTTTTATAAAGCGCAAGCAAACGCGGATCAAATAATTGGTCAATTGTGGACAAAAAATTATCGAAAGAAACCATAATTTACAAATTAGAAGAAAAAAATTAGCACGGTTTTTTAAAAATTGAAAACAATTTTCGTTATATTTTAACCCCATAACTGGTTCCTGTATGTGATGATTCGACACCATTGACCTTGACAGAAAGTTTGTATGCCTTATCTGTAGCCCATGTTACAGTGATTGTTCCGGACTGGAAAATAGTTGCCGAATCCATGTAGCCGGTAGAATAATGATAGGTTCCAACAACTAAGAATTGCTTGACCAAATCACCTCGGTTTCCAATGAATTCAGCACTCCAGTAGTTATCATTAGACGTCTCCGCATCGCCAGCATTTTGAACCTTGTAAGGCTGTCAGAATATTTAACGGCAAAAATATCGCGTATTTGACTTGTTTTTCGGTTTAAATTGGCTTGTCAAAATTTTGCATGAGGTAATTTACCTACATTATCAAAGAAATATAAATTTTCAAAAAAACCAGATATTTATTTTCAAAAATAGTTTTTTATTGAATTTTGTAGGAGTTTTTCGGAGATATAATTATTTATTATAAGGTGAGAGAAAATAAGTGAGAGAAATAAGGAATAAAATTATAAGGAGAATTATTTGTGTCGAGCAGATTGCTAAATTAGCTGAAATAGTTAACGCATTTTTTAGAGTGAGAATTCGGCCCTCAGGTGCGGCACAATTAATTGTCCCATTGAAAGTGAAATTTTTGAAAAAATTCGTATTAATATTTACGTAAATAAATAATAACTTTTCTTAGCAATTGTGATTTTATTTTAAATTATGACTTTTCTTGAAGATAAGATTTTAATAGAATAAAAAAATTATTACTTATAAATTATACAAAATGTATATTAAAAATAGATTAATACTTAAATCAAATAATTTTCTCAAAAATAAAAATATTCTGCGTAATTAGTTTTTTGCTCCAAAATAAGCATTTTGTAGGAAAATTAGTTTCTTTGTGAAAAAATAAAAATTTAATTTGAAAAATTATATAATTTTTCTTAGACATAGGATTTTTCTTAATTTAAGATATTTTTTTCATAAAAAATCTTGAATAGCCCAGACCTGTTGAATTGTGACCACAGGCACAGAACCTGGGATATTGATATTCCATGACCAGTGAACTTCTTGTCCAACTTCAACCGTCAGGTCTGACGCGTCCTTTCCGTTCATATCAACAATTCCGCTACCTCCAATTTTGAGCATGTGACGGTTAAAATGAGCACCGGTGCTAGCAATAATTTTTGAATTTTCTACAGATTCGATCGCCATAGGGATATTTCCAGCGGAAACTGTAACTGATTCAGCAAGAGTGAAGTCTGTTGAAAAACCCATACCGTGAATTGTCAGTTTTCTGCCTCCATATAAGGATGAGAATGAGGCAGATACGAAATTGACATCTAGAGCTACTGGGGTGGCAATTGTGTTGGAGTATCCGTGGTTACAAACATAAATCTAAAATTACTAGGCTAAAAACTTTTTTTTTCTTTCAAAAAAAATTTTGCTGTGAAAACCACGTACGATAACCTTGTATTTAAATAAAATTCAGGCACAAACTCAGATGTGACGTACAAAAAATATAATTCATTTATTATAACATTTAATTAATTTTAGCTAACAAATGTGATTCCTATAACTATCAGAAAAATATCTTTTTTATTCCTATGAAAATATGTACAGCATGTCACATTTTTGCTTGCGATCTTAGTTTTCGCTCAAAATTAAATGACAATGTTTATTCGGCAATCAAAATTAAATTTTTTTAAAACCTACGTGTTGCAAAAAACTGAGAATGCAAGCGAAAATGTGATTTGCTTTACCAGGAGTTTTTTTCATCATTCTCATTTTTGGATTTTTCACTGTTTTCCATCGAAGCATCAAAAAATTGAGATGTTGAAAATAAAATAAAATTTTTAATTTAAAATAAAAAATTGTTTCACATAAACGAATTTTGAAGAATCAGTTTTTCAAAATCACATGATCACAAATATTCACCTTGGTTTCAGCATGAATGTCCATCGCCAATCCTTGTGGTGAAACCGCAACAATTTCTTCCGCAGTCCAGGATATAATTTCAGCCACCCCGCTTCCGATAAGAACTTGACTCGAATCACAATCCCCCATTAAACCGGACCCAGTCAAAGTAAATTCTTCTCCACCAATAATTGTAAAAATAGTTTGAGAAATAGAATCCAAATTTGGAGTATTTCCGTCCGCTACACCTGCAGCTGGTGCAGTTTTGCAAATAAGGGTGTCATAATCCACCTTAAATAGGATGTTGAATTAAAAAATGAGTTTTCGGTAAACAGATTTTTATACAAAAAAAATGGTCGTGAAAGAGTGTTTTTTATTAAATATAATTTTCTTGAAAAAAAGTTTTCTTGAAGAGTAAATTATTTTGATATTGAAATTTTTTGAACAATAAAATTTTCCTGAAAAGTAATTTTCTTTCAAGAATAAAGTTCTTTTTAAAGAATTAAATTTTCTTGAATAACAATTTTTTTTCAAGCTAGCTTCTTAAAATTAAGTTTACTTTTTAAAATAAGTTACCTCGAAACCGGTAGAATCACAGCTCACTGAAACTCCGCCAATATCCACATTAACCACATCTCCTTCTCCAAATCCGGTACCAGTTACAGTGACTACAGTTCCTCCATGCTGAGAACCTACAGTAGGTGTTGAATCTGTAATTTCGCTAGAAACCGAGACTGTAACCTCTGAAAAAGTATCTCCAACTTCTGGAATTTTCATGATAATCACGTGATCTCCTGCTGCGGTATTTCCAACTTCACAGGTAACTGAGGTCTCCGAAGCAGAGCCACAATTAATCATTGCAGCGTTTCCGATCACGATTTCTAGATTTTGACGTGTTCCGGAATATGATTTTAAGTCGTAGGTTATGGTAAGTTCGTCTCCTTTTGTTACTGCTACTGGTACGTTTCCGGTAGAGTCGACAATACTGGTGATTGTTGGTGTGAACATGGAAGAGTAAACGAAATCGCAGTTATCACAGGCTGATCGCTGGTTATTTGCGGTCACAACAATCTTAAAATTAGAAATAAAATTCGGGAACTCTTTATTTCAATAATAAAAAATTCTTGAGAAAAGGACAAAAAAAATTATATTTTTTGATAATAAGCAACAATTTTTGACAACAATTTTAAATTTTTAAAAAATTTAAAGTTATGAGAAATATACTTCATAGTATTTAACAGTCATTTTAGCTCTGACCGATCAGAAGCTATTTTAGAAAAAGATTAAAATATCCCATATCAGGATTTTTATCTTAAACACTTCCAGTTAAAATATCACCGAACGTGCTAATTGGGCCGATAAACGACCACGCAATTTAAAGTTTTAATTACAAATTCCTTGAGTGTCAAACATGACGTCATTTTCAAGATTGCATTTCCAAAATTTTATTTTTTCACCAATTTTTAGCGCATAAATCATAATTTGACTCAAAATGCACAAAAACAGATAATCGTTATATGCTACAAAATTTTGGTGCCTTTTGAGTAAATAATGCTAAATACGCCTGTTTCTTGAATGATTTTTGAATAATTTTAATTCCATCTGTGCAACCTTAACTTTTGCAAAGGTAGCAAAACATTAATTGTGAAAACGTCAGGTCCTTAATTCTAAAAGTATGAAATTTATTCACCTGTGGCACATGATGAGTAGTGGCCGTGACCGATCCAGGCATGGTATAGGTCACAAGACCAGGATCGGAAACCATGCGCGCTTCGTATCGTGGATTAGTCAATCTCGTGCCAGTGTGACTGACAGTTCCTAATGTGAAATCTTTCATTCGACCGTGTTCACGGGTGATTATTTCGTACTGGTACCCTATAGCACACCAACCATGTCTTTCCACAGTGATATGGAGACTCATATCATCTTCATTTTCCTTATGAGGTTTAAAATTTGAGAATATGGAAATGAAGGCTGTCTACAGTAGGCTGTCACCTGTGGAGGCTAAATCAGAGGACAAAAGATGCAACAAATATCCGAGGAACCCATCCTTCAGTATTTTGCACGAACAAATCGAAAACAATATTTTTGAAAATTTAAGAATTTTTTTTATAATTTTCAACTTTTTTCTCAATCAGGGTTTATAAATGAAAAAAAAATCAAATTGGCGCGTGGCAGGCTAGACTAGCCTGGCTAGTCCAAAATCATGCAAACTTTGAAGATAAAACATTTTGAGATTATTTATTGTATGTGTAACTGTACGCTGATGACGAAAATGAACTTTATTTTCAAGAATGTATTTATGAAAGCTGAATTATTGCAGTCAAACCACTTACATTTTTTTACATTTTGCACAAAAAACGCAAAAAATTAATCAATGACCATTTGAAATATATTTAACGTGGCGATAGAAAAAAATTAAGTCAAAATTACCAGTTTTGGTACTGTTTTCAGTTGCAAGACCCATTAACCTATGTACTTAAATCTCCAAAAAAGTGATAAACTTAAATTTTCAAAAAATCATATGTTCATCTCAGGACACGTTAACGTAAATATAATTAATTTATTTTGACGGTTAATTTTTTCCATCAGAAAGCATTCAAAAAATTTTTTTTGGCAAAAAACCATAACTTGAAGAAAAACTTGGATGATATCAGTTTCACATATATAGAGATAAAAAATTCTGCCGCGTGATTTTTCGATTGCGTGGATAAAATTTTCAACTGTTTAACACATTAAAATATAAAAAATTTCATTCTGGTGAAAGCTTTTAAAATTAAACTTTAAATTAACTTTTCAAATTAAACTTTAAATTAAACAATTTTTCAAGTCAAAACCTTCATGTCAATTTTGGAGAATGAGAAGAGTGCCTCGACAAATTTGTTATATTTCAAAAAGTAAGAAAAAGACAAGAGAAGATTTTAGCAGCAAAAGATAGAACATAGTGAAAAAATACTTGCTTATTTTGATTATGACCTAGATATTTCAAAATACAATGATTTTAATACAAATTAAAAATAAGGGATTAAACACTATGTGAAATCGAAAAAAAATGGTATTCTGGTTAGTTCAAATGTCGACTAATAAAAATCTCGAAATCAATACGTTTTCATTGACTTTGTTCACCAACAAAAAACCCAGAAAATTGGTTTGTTGTTTTCTTATCTGAATAATTTTTCGATTTTTTTGACATGCAATTCGATAAAATATGCATCAAAAACAGTTTGCTGTGAAGTTTAATCTCAAATATTTTAGGTGCTCAGACTCTGAGCCTCAGAGTCTTCATTATATTTTCAAATTGAAGACTTTTCCTGTAATGAAGGCCATCTTTCCTGCAATGCCTCCAAAACAGGTCGTCTAAGTTTACTTTGTCCAAATTCTATAATCAAAGGCACTGGATCTTCTCCATAAAATACTTCAGCAGTTCCAGCCATATCGTCATTAATATCAGTCTTTTTAAGCACGTGTGTATGAAGAATATGTCTGATGTTATCACGTTTATCCAAATAATTAAACCGACCATATCTATAAGTTTTTGTTGCAGCTTCATGAACACCGAGTGTGCCTAAATTGAGCTATACCATTTTCATCGATTATTTTTTTCGCCGATTATTTGATTATTCAAAAGTCTAAAAAAATTAGTCGATAAGGTTTATTCAGTTGATTTGAGAAAAAATATTGTGGTCTTCCAGGAAGATGGTAATTATTCACTTTTTTTTAAATTTGAATTAAATTCAATTAAAACGACAAAAGATTAGAATTTCGCAAGGACTTATTTTTTTGCATCAATTCTTGTTTTTTCCGACGAAAAGTTTTTTCATGTAAAAAGTGTACACAATAATCTTTTGTGTATACAAGATATAATTTTATCATGATAAGTTTAAAATTTGAGTCAGGTTTACTCGTGCCCAGTGTAAACAAGCGAAAACTTTGCAAACGATTCCTTTGGTAATGAATTTCAGTACAGTGTGCAATTTTTAATCGACGAACACAATTATGTCTATCATCAAAAAAAATCTAAATTTTAATATATTTTGTAAAATTCTTTAATATCTTTATCGGTTCTTAAAAATCGATAAAAATTGTCGCTGAAAATGGTATACCTCCCTAAATTTGATCCATTCTCTGGATCTTCAAAGTTAAGAGGCAAGGGATCTGACGTCGTCCAATCAGCGCCGTTTGTTGCTGTTTCTGCATCGGAATCGACATGAATAGTAAAATCCGATCCCGATGGGGGCAAAACAACTGGTAAAATGCTATTGTAACCACATTGGGATCGATGACTGTTAGTGTCCCAAATTATTTCAAGTCGCATACCAGCGTCATAGTTCCATCTGTCGACGTGAACGTCGTATACGGCAACACCATCGAAAGCAATTTGTTTTTTGGTACGAACCATTTCGAAGTCAGAACGCATTTTTCCTAAAAATTTTAAGAATTTAAAGCAGAACAAAATTTGTTGAAAAAATGATTCAGATCAAATCCATCATAATGATATAAAATTTATATGGATCACAGACCCTCAGAGGACAAATCCTGAATATTTGAATGATACAAACAACGCGGGATACTAGCACCCAATGAAAACCTTGGATTGCAGAAAAGACTTATTTCATTGGACAAATTAGGAAGAGATCAACCAATTAAGTGCTCAGATTCCGTATTTTTCAAATATTCAGGATCTGTCCTCTAAGGGTCTGTGATCCATATTATCAGATATTCGAAAGAAAATAATTGTGAAAAATGACTATTGTTTATATTTTCTAAAGAAATTAAACATTTTAAGAAATCACATGCAGCAAAATTGCTTTCCGCTGAATCAAAATATACTAGTATATGATACTCCTACAGCCAATACGAATTCGTTAAAATATTGAAGGGGATTGTTGTCATTGAAATTGTAAAAATGATTTTTTTTGGTCTCATTCAAGAAAGACTCCACATTATAAGATCAAATATTATCGTATTTTTAGTTATATCAACAAAAATCTCATATTTTGAAAATTTTCTGAGGGTGGATTTTTTTTAAACAATCTCAAACGTGTATCACAGACCTTGATTTTCAAAGATATGAAAATGATTCAATTAAATGTTAATTCAGCTCTTCAACATGTCACATTTTTGCTAACGAACTTATTTGTTCGATTTAGCCCTTCTGCCAATCGAAACGTTGAGTTAAGAAACACGAAGGTGTTTGACAAGTTTGAATTATTATTGATCAAAATCTTATTTTGCAATCAAAAGTATGACATGCTGTAGAATAACCAAAAAAACTGCTTGAGGGTTACTTTAAGGATATTTAGTCGAAATAACAAACCACCTCTTTGAAATCAATTCACACGAAAAAAAAATATTTACGATTAATTTTGTTTGAAAAAACGTTTGTTTAAATGCTTCTAATCTTACCGATATGGACTTCGTCCACATAAAAAGCAGGGTAATCGGTATTGTGTGTTCGAATATTATAAACGCGATACGGTTCGCCTTCTGCTCTTGCATTATCACCAGTATAGCCGTGATATTCAAGCCCCGAATCAATAAGAGTTTCTAACTTAAAACATGCCCAAGTCCATTCAGTACCTTATCACAGGAATTGTAAATTTTTGATCTAATACCAAAATAGAACAAAACGTTTGGATCAGCTCATTAACTGTTTATTGTGGGAATCGAATCAAAACGTTTTTTGGTCGAGATAAATATACCTATAAGCCTTGACGGCGCGCCGATAAAACATTTTAGTGTATTATTTTTGAGAAAAAATGATATAAAATAAACAAAATTTGACAATTCGTTCCTGGTAAATTCATTGGTACTGTAAACCATCCCGTCGCCGCGACACCATTTACTCGCGTAAAAGTAATGTAAAATCGAAGAGACTCGAGTGGCTTGAAGTAAGCAAAACAGAGATCGTTGAAATCACTTGTTAAGAAATTATCGTGTCCTGTGAGGAGGTTAAATTTTTTTTATAATAATAATTAATAATAATTTATTTTTTCGAAACATTTTCGAATATAATTTTCGAAAAAAGGGACCCTCTCCTTTTATTCCATGATTGAACATATCATGACTAGATAGGTCATGCGCTGTTTTCCCGCACCAAGCTCCTGCTGATTCCCTGAAGTACCAATTAGGCCATTGATCGTCAGTTTCATAATCAGCATGAAAATGTAATGGATTCATAACCCCTTGTTTTTCACAAGTATTAGTCATATGTTCTCGAATTTGATTTTCGAGGTTGGTTGTGAATGCACCTCTGTTGTCATTATTATCGCCACTATAAAATAAATATTTAAAATTAATTTTGTCTCTTTGGTCATTAATCGAACTTATTTGAAAGAGTTTTTTGATGGTTTATATTTCTCACTGAATTTTGTCTGAAGGAAGTTTTTTTCTGAAGTTTTTTCTTCAAAAAAATCCGCTTTTGTACTGTTGAAATAAATGAATTGAAAACTAAAGGTACTAATTTCGATCTTAAATTTACTAAAACTTATAAAAATTTCAAAAAAGCCCACTCAACTGTAAAAACTTGCCAAAAAAAGTTTAAATTCAATTTTCACTCTTTCGACTCGAAAATATTTTCTAAAAAAACTGAAATTCACAAACATTTTTAGAGAGCCCAGAACAAAATTTCCAAAAATAGCAATCATAGCACTTAGAGCTAGAATTTTTCATTCATTGAAAGTATGCATTAAAAAATTTGTATGACAAGTGAAGGAGAAGTAGGCTTTCACTGAGTTTTGACTACTAGGGGCATAAATTAAGATAGATTGGCTGTTTTCCATCCTCTAATTGCGTAGGTTGAAGCAAAATATAGGCAAAAAATGGGGATGGGGAAAAAAATACGCTCGAGGATGACCCTTTTTACAACCCTGCTCTAGAGGGTTTTTGTATTCGTATAATAAGGTGACAAGCCAAAAACAAAACAATCCCATGTGAAATGAATGAGGAGTAAACTTTTTAGTGCTTTTTAGGAGACCTTCCAAATATAATTTTCTTATCGTAGGTTGTTTTATCTTATAACCTGAGTGGCACTGTCAACATCCTGAAGAGTTATTCTACTTATTTAACAAATAATTGTATGACTTTCTTCTACTAGGTTTCTCAGAAACTGCACTTAAAACTTCAAAAAACAGCGTAATTATCGACGCCCAGTCCCTTAATCGACGTATAATTTCAAAAACTTTCCAAAATTGCCTATTATAGGCAAAATAAAACATTCGAACTTAGGAAATGCACTCATATTGTCTTTAGTTACCAGTTCTTTTCGTTATTCTGCATGTTCAATCTACGCTCATTGGCAATGAATCATTGCTAGGTTAATGTCCTGTATAAGAGGTCTATTTGGTATGACTCTCCGTAACGACTTTCGCCGGAGTATATTTACTAAGTCTACAAAATTCTCGGTCGAATTTTTTATCCTGTATTTTGCTGCCAAAAAATGCACAGGCGCATAAGGTTCACGTATTTGCATAAGAAATGTGAGCCGTTCAAAATCTTATTTCGGAAAGATAAATTTTTGAATTGATTTTATAAAGAAATCCAATCGGTTTAAGAGGGTGCCATAAACCTTGCAGACTGGAGTCGTTATAACTTACGAAAATAATAAGTCAGTATACTTTTTTCATGCTTATTATAGATTACTGAACCGATATAATCATGTTTCAGCTTGATAAAATTATTCTTTATTTATTTTAGGAAAGATTATGAGTTTGAGTTTTCATTTTTGAAATCGGTAAAAATTTCTCCAAAAAAAATTCAAACTTATAAAAAATTTTTTCCGACATTTTTGTCGAAATTTTTTCTGTTTTGTTAATTTAATTCTGTGCAGTAAAACGCAAAAAAATGCCACTTTAACTTTTTTCAAAAACGCCTACATATTTTCTGACAGCCGTTTTGAAAAAACATAAAACTTTATTTTTCCATCTTTTGTCGAATTTTTTGGAAATAATATGAATTTTTTCGCAAATACTTTAGTCGCAAAATTTAAATTTGTGGTTTTCGAATTCTCTATAAAAATGAAGGTGGAATAATTTATTTTAATTTTTTGTGTACTATTAACTTCGTATGTCAACTAATGAGTTGGTAACGCGATTCATCATTTCTAACTATGGATGAAATTTTAACACTCGGCTGTTCACTCGATCTAAGTGTCATTCGGCACTAAATTTTTAAAAATTTTATGGTGATGAAAATTTTTAAAAATTGCGGGTATTAAGGCGTCATTTTTTGTGATAGTCAGAACATTTTTTAATATCAAACGCAAATGAAGGTCATTTTATCTTAAAAAAACTTGTTTTTCTCTACTTTTTGGCATTTTTCATGGAAAAAAAACTTTGATATTGAAGAATTTTTAATGTGCAGATTAAAACAAGCCTTTTTAGCGCATAACACCCAAACAATGTCGAAATTTATTAATATCGTCTTCAAAAAAATTCTTGTAGTCGGTTTACGTTGGAATGATGTACAGTGCAAAAGAGATGCTTTTTTATATTTTCCAAAGATAATTAGTTATGTTAGGAAAATTACAAATATAAACGTTCGCAAGAATGAACACTTTAATTGGAAAAAAAATAAAAAAATTAATTTTCACCTTTTTTTTTCTTTCATATCCCCTATTCACACTTTTGTTAATATCCGGGCCCTGATAAGGAAACGTAGTGTGTTTTTAAGTAGAAGGGCCGGGATATTAACAAAAGTGTGAATAAGGGATATATCGCTCTGAAAAATGTACCAATCTGCAGGACTTATGGCACCCCTTTAAATGCAAAAATAAATAACGAAAACAAAAACTTAAATATTTCGTAAATTATCATTTTACTTGTACTGCTGATTTCTGTCTACGCACTTTTCATGCCAAAAAACGGCATTTATAGAAGTTGACAAAAATTTATACTCCCTTCTGCTGCATATTTTACCAACCGAACTTCATCTCAAAAACTGATGCTTTCTAAGTGATTGTCTTAGTGATTACGCACCGATCAAATTTAGCTGTCCCAATATCAAGCACCTTTGCCTATAATCATACTCAAAACGATACTTGAGAAAACATTAGTGAGATTCGAACACGCGCTATAGAGATAGTAAATGTTTTTGAGATGGGGTTAAGTTGGTAAAAATATATCGTATGGCTCTACTAAAAATTAATTAAGATTATTACCTAAGGTCTGTAGTCGTGAAACATTCATTTTCATCCCAGCAGAATTTCAATCTAAATTGAGCTCGTTTGTCAGAACTAAAAGTTTCTCCTTCGGCTAATCCAGTGCCAGATTCGACTAAATCTTCGTCGAACTTCATAAGAATTTCAGTAACGTCTCGAGTTGAATCTTGCTGAAATTTCAAAATATTTTTTTGATATTTGTAATTATCTTGAGGAAGATCATTTTTAGAGATTTGATCAACCCATGTGCCCTCTTCTACAGTTTTGCCAAGATATTGAACCGCAGTATTAACGTTTCCAGGACCATTTCCGTTCATGAATTCATACTGTAATGGAATTATTTCGCCCTTAGTCAAAGTGTGTCTTTCTAGATTCAGGTTGGTCGCAAAAATCTTGAGGGGGACTGAGGGTGCTTCAAAATGTATTCCTCTCGGCATCGAAATAAAACAGGTGAAGAATTACTTTCTTGTTAACAGTACTCGAGAAAAATTTTGCGATTATTTTTGAAGCGCTAAGACAACCGGAAGTACTGTTTGACAAACTGTACTCACCATCAAGTACTTCATTTGTTTTTGTATAATTACGGAGCTTCTAGATTGGCAAATAATTAGAAGTGAAATCAAACTCGTCATAAAAAGTTGTCCTAGAAAAATAAAATTTGTTATAACATTTATTCCAAAGAGAAAGTGTATTGTGAAGTTTGATTCAATTATCGATGTAATGCATAACTACAAAAAGATGCGCCGCACTCACTTTATACACTGATTGCGAGCAATCTAAGTTCAATAAGCAAAAAAAAAGTTGAATGGTGAAATTGATAAATGAACAAAGAAAATTGAAAAAAAACAATAAATAAAAAAAAATATATTTCAAATATGAAATCGCTAATAATCACATAATGCAACACCTCATTTTCCGACGATTCTCAAAAATTATCAATCTTTTTTGTGATTTTTTGCGGACAACCTAGCTTTGTTATACATGAAATCAACAAATCCTGCATCGGCACAGCCAAGTTCAAAAACGCCACAAGCCTTATGAATCGAAGCAAATTGGTTATATGATCCCGTTTGCAAATCGAAATTTGACTGGACTTGAAGGTGATCATCTACAGTCCATAAAAATCGGTAGACTCCATCAAAAGGGGCGATAAAATTTGTTCTAACTTTTGCATTATAATATTTTGTGTTTTCTTCCATCTCTCCCCAATAACCATTCTGACCGTTGTGATATTTTCCAACGTGAATCTTTGAATTTGAAGCTCTGTATGAAAAAGTATCTAGATCAGAAGTTCTGATATTTTCTAAATCTGTCCAATATTTGAGTGAACCGTGTCCTCCTGTGACGTCAAAACCTCGATTTCCAAGATATTTTCCCCACGCAGAATCACAGCGGGTAATTTTGCAATTTCGCCAATTTCCGTCGACCGTTTTGCAAAAAGGTAAAATATGGGTATTTGGTGATGGATTACGACAAAAAGTACCTTCAGCACATTCTTCACTGTTTAAATGATAAAAAACGCTTTCGAAATTCAGCACAATTTCCATTATATATTTGTAGTGAGTTTTAAAACTTGATTATGCAATATTTACCACAGCAACTCAATATACTACAGCTTGAGTTTTTTCGCAAATTGTCGTCCGCAATTTGTCATTTTTTTTCGTCCGCAATTGTCACTTTTTTTTTATCCGGATAAAAAAAAGTGACAAAAAGCTTTTGTTTATTTGTCCATTTTTTTTCGTCCGCAAAATGCTGTCTACCCACCGGCCGAAAAAAAAGTGACAATTAAAAAAAAACTCAGGCTGTACATAATATATTACATGTATAATTTGTTAAGCCCGAAAAAAATGGTCAAGAAATTTTCTAAATAATTTTTCGAATTTGAAAATACGTCTATTTTTTACCATGCCCATAATCAGTATGTGTTGCACTTCCTTCATAAAATAGTCCTCTTCCTGTGAAACAATTCATTTCTGGTTGTCTATCAGTTGGATCTACATGACCAGCAACGGCTCCAGTTTGTGCTCGCCAATGAGTAGTAAAGTGTTCGTCTCCGGATTCTTTGTCAACTCCGAAGTAATCATAAAGAATACAGCCTTAGCATAGGGTCATAAATTTAAGTCCTTGGAAAAAAATGGTTCTTTATGCCTGTATCTTTTGAACCAACAAAGATAAAACTTGAATTTGATTGAATAAAAATCACATGGGCCAGTTTACTTATATTTGATAAAACTTTCAAATTCTGAAAAATATTTTGAAAAATTCGACTTATTTTTAATTATTCCATATTAATTTGAATATAATCTAATATTTTTATTCTTTCAATTATTTTTATTATTTCTATTAATTATTTTATTTTAACTATTTTAATAACTAACAATTGTTTTTATTAACATATTTGAGTTATTTCTAACCAATTTTTTAATTCTATTACAATTTAAATTAATCTTTGTCATTTAATTTTGATCGTTTGTTATCAATTAAAATAATTTCTTATTTATTTTTATATATGTTTTCAATTTCATCGTTCAAATTATTCTCAACATTATATTTACATTAATATTTCAATACTTTAATTTTTGATTATTTTGAATGAATTTTAAATATTTTGATGATTTCAATTATTTTATATGATTTCAGTTATTTTGAATCAATTTTAATATTTTTTTTAAATCAATTCAGTTTATTTTTAATTTTTTTTCAATTTTTTTTGAATTGCTCATAAATGTTTCTTTTTATCTATGGAATTATTATCAAAATTTTCGTCATTGACAGATAACGTTGATATAATTTTTGCACCCTTTCCTGCATCTGAAAAAGAATAAGCCAAACATGCAGCGTCAATTCGGCATCGTCGAATACATTCTTCAGAATTCGCAACAATCGATGTCGACCACGTCTTCATTTTATAATGATCGGAAATTCCTCTGTCTTCAGTGTGTTCCGTGAAAACTCTATCTATAAAAGATGCTGGTTCTTCAGTTCCCTCATTTGTTCTGCACAATATTTCGGTTTCCGTCATAGACTCAACTTTGCAGTTTTCAGCTCCAATTTTCACATCGACAGTACCT
>SCLH01000986.1:239205-252760 GCA_004367855.1 Oikopleura vanhoeffeni | reverse complement strand
ATGTTGTTATAGAATAGGCCTAAAATTTGGCATCAAATTACCCAAATTCTCGACAAATCACTTTTTCTTCACGCTACTTGAAACTCACGCAGCATTTGAAAAATCGAACAAGTGTGTACATTTCAAGATTCAGTGATCCAGACAAAACACAACTTAAAATCCTAATCCGATCAAGTCCGGACTTTCCGATCCGATTTACTCGGAAATGAATTTCAGGCTACTGAATTTATTAGGCTCTCAATTTAAGCGCAAATCAGAGATATTCCGACCATTATTACGGGAAAACCAATGAATACAAAAAAATTACAATGTTTAAGCTTATATTATCAAAAAAAATTAACTTTACGAGTTTTTAAACCTCGGTTTAACCTCGGTTAACCACAAGCCAGGTTTGCAGTTTGTGTTTCGACTCAAAAATTGAAACAATGATCTCAAAAAGCATGCTTATAATTATATATCCATTTTTACAAACAAACCTCCTAGTCCATCAGAAATGAACCCGGTTCCCTTGATAGTGACTAAAGTTCCTCCATTAAGCGATCCAGTTTGTGGTTCTACCGATCGAATTTGAGGGTAAATTTCGAAATTTACTGGGTGGAGATTTTCGTTGGTCAAGAAATTTTGAAGGACACGGTCGGCTACAGATTTTCCATTTTCCAAGGTTGTAAAAGTAAAGTTATATGCACCAGGAATCGCAGCTTTAGGCATCATATGGTAAACGCCATCTTGTCCACTTAACAAATAATATTTAAGTATTAATTACATTTTCTTAACAATGGCCGTTATTTGAAAAATTAATGTACTACGGTTTTTTTTTGTACTTTGTAATATATTCGAAATAAGTCAAAAAATTACTCAAAATAATGTACTCTGATAAGAAAATATTTTGCTCAAGAGCAGATAAGTCAAGTGGATGATAATAAAAATTGAAGACGCCTGAGAACAGTTTTGACATTTTCATCAATTTATAATCATGATATTTTAAAATATATCGAAAATTATCTCTATTGCGCCTTTCTCAGCACGCGTCATAACTTTTAGAAAGTGACCAATTAAATCGCGGGATTCTTGAATTAAGTCGACAATCGAGTATTTTGATTGGACACTGGCTCAAAGTTATGACGCGTGCTGATAAAGGCGCAATAGGGATAATTTTCGATGTACTATATATACTTTTCCCAACGAAACTCCATCTCAAAAACGCTTACTATCTCTATAGCGCGTGTTCGAATGTTGTCTTAGTGATTATCTTGAATATGATTATAGNCTATAATCATATTCAAGATAATCACTAAGACAACATTCGAACACGCGCTATAGAGATAGTAAGCGTTTTTGAGATGGACTTTTGTTGGGAAAAGGATATAGTATTTCAAAAAATTATCATTAAAAACGAAGTAAAAGAGAGAAAATTTTCTGGATTCTGATTAGTTCAAATTTCAGCCATTCAGAATTCAGTTTTTTAAATATATCAAAAAGTTAAATTTATTTTTGTCATCAGCGTGCACACTTAAATTTGCATTTACCTTAATACTTTCAGTTTTAATCGTTCGTTTCGACCACAATTTTCATGAACACCGCAATTTTCTCCGTCATTCAAATGGACAGCAAGTTGTGCCTTAAATCCGTCGGTTTCGTCGATAACCTTTGGCGTTTCCATAAGTCGATTAGCATGGAAATCTGGGTCATCTACACTAGGGTGGGCAAGGATTTTCCGATGAAATAAAAACAAAATTCAGTTTGATTAAACATCTCAGGAGCTAATGCAAAGTTAAATTTGAACAACACAAGACTTTGAAAAGTTCTTAAACCGTCAGTGCATAAGCTCTTTAGCGCAGTATTTCAGAAATTTTTCAATACATGTAATATTAAACTGATTATTTAAAAGATGTCCATTTCTGCAAATTAAAAAAAATATACAACAAAATTTACAACATTTGTTGCGAACGATATGATCTACCGTATAGGCCTCTTGTTTGATTTCTGAAATGTTCAAAAATAAGGCGCTACGTTGCTTTGTCAGCTGATAATCTTTGACTCCTTAAATTCAGGACTCAAAAACCCCTCAAAACATTGCTTAAAGCTTTTGTTTGAAGCTTTTTTTAATGATTTAACTAGTATTGTGTCAAATTTTTCAGAACAATTAGGCAAATAAGACTTTTTGAAACCGAAAAAATTCTTGGACACCCTAATCTTCACGTCCATGAACCGCGGTATAAATTCTACCGACCATTTCTGTAATACCCGGTACGCACCGGAATCGAACTTTTACGTCGATACAAGTGGCTAAAGCATTTCCGTTAACTCCGATAGTCTGCAGAGAATTTACACATCGGTATCCATAAAAAGCATCATTATATTGTGGCGAAGATTTTCCGTCGGCATTTTCGTCTTTAGACGCCGTATATTGCTCGTCTAAATTAATATCCCAAACTTGCATTCCGATCGGGTTTTGACAATGTTGAAAATCGGATCGGAATCGAGTTTGGATACGGGCAAGGGTTTCGTCTTCGGTACCGTCAGATGGCGTGTCTGTGTTGTACCAGGCCGTCCAAAATTGACCGTGGTAGTCAAATTCCCCGGTTGGTTTTGCTGGAGCCTCGGCTCCGGGATAGAAATATTTGACAGTCGGAGCATTTCCTGAATTTTTCATTAGGAATCATTTTTGGTCATTTGTGAGAAATATTTTTTTCATCAAAAACTTATTTGTAAAACTATTTTTTCGTCGAAAACTTGTTGTGTCAAAATTTCACCGTCAAAATTTTTTGCTAAAAACTTTTCATCACAATAATTTTTTTCTCTAAATTATTTTTCGACGAAAAACGAAATCGAATTTATAATTTTTAACGAAAAAACTTTTTCGACTAAAAAATAGAAAAATTTTGACCAAAATAGTTTTTTGACGAGAAATACAAAAATTTTGACTGAAAATATTTATACGAGAACATACAAAAATGAAGAAATTTTCGACAAAAAAAAATTTAAACTGGTTCAAACACAACTGCGCCTGTATAATTAAAAAAAAATAACCTTCTGTAAGGGTGATTTCTGCGTTGGAATTTCGCGAAACTAGTCCATCATCAATAGTCATTTTCACATCCCAATCTCCCCAAATTGGAACTTCTGCTGTCTCACAGACAACAAAATCTTGCCCGCTCAAAGGTCGTGCATGTAACGTTAACATACGATCGACTCTGCATGAAATTCTCATATTATCTTTCTCGAGCCAAATGTCGTAATTTTCACCTTCGCCGGTTTCTGTGGCATCTTGGGTGCCACCGAGATCAATTTGGTTCGATTTTAAATTTTCTCCATATATTGTTAAGAGGACGCCACCTTTGAAAATATTGATTAATTATATTTGTTTATTCCTAATTATTTTTTATCAAATTTCAGTAATTTTCAAGAATGTTTACTTAATGTTCATAACTTAATAATGTTAAAACATGTTCGATAATTTAAAATAATTTGTTTTAAATTATTTTCGATCACATTTGATCATGTTTGATTATTTTTTGACATTTTCGTAAAAATTTGTAATTATTTGGAAACATTCATGATAATTTTGAATTATTTTAAAGTATTTTTAAATATTTTTCAAGATTTTAAATTTTTTACTATATTTAATTAACTCTATACTAAAAGCATCTTCACAAATATCGAAATTTCTGGTCGTAAAAACATTAGCGCGAAGATGCGTTAGCAACCCAGCAGATAATATTTATTAAATATGTTTAATAATCTCATGTTTTTTAATTTTGATATAATCATTTTTAAATATATAATTTAGGTTTAGTTTATCATGTTCAAATATTTTAATTAATGATAATATTCTAGTTATTGATTAATTATGTTAATCATTATGAATTTTTTGATAATATTTTAAATTATCTTTAATTAACTTTCAATTTTTTATTATCTTACTTATTTCCAATTATTTTACATAATTTAATTCATTTTAATTGATTTAAATTATTTTTATTAATTCAATTAATTTTTATATTTTTGAGTATATTCATGATGTTATTTGTATTATTATATTTATTTTGGTGGGGCTCTTGTGGGAGACGCCAGTGTTTTGTAATCACTGCGAGCAAGACCAAGCCAGCTGCATTTCGGCGTTGCCAACATCTTGTTCGAGCTGTTGAAATCGACAAGCTCGGCGGTTGATATTTTCGTCCAATGAAAGAAATATCGGTATATTTTCTACGCTTTTTTTCGTTTACCTATAAAAGTCTTTAAAAATTACTTATTGGTAAATAGTACATTTTTGCTAATACTATTTTTAAATTTTCGTAGCCTTGAAAATAAAATGCGAAAACGTCGTAAATAATAAAAATTACTTGAATGTATTTAATATTTTTTAGACCTTTCCTTCATGGTCCAAGAAGCTGAATTGCAATTCTGCTCATTCTTCATGTTTCCCATCGATTCCAATCCATTAATAATGACTTCCCGCATTTTGTAAGTGCAAAGCTCTCGCGAATTCAAAAAACACTCGTTATATCTCGCAGTTAAATCCACTTCATTAAAAACATCTGATTTGTCTGAAAATTCAAATCAATAGGCGAAACCGACCAAATTTTATTTCTTGTGTCGTTGATTCGTCTTTCTTGCTTAATATCCGTCTTATTCATAAATTTGAATTCTTTTCGCCCGGTCCATAGGCACCAATGGACATTGTAGATCGACGGAAAAAATCACTACAACCAACGGCAATAACAAAGATAACCGTTATGAGGAGACGATATTCTTTAATAAATTTGTTTTATCCTTTGTTGTTTTAAATTTTAGCTTACCGAAACAAGCTGAAGCTGTATCATCCCCTATTCATCACTTTGTGAATATCCCCCCTGATAGAAACGTAGTGTGGTTCACATATTAGGGCCAGGATATTCACAAATTGACACTGGGACTATTTCATAAAATCCCGAGTCCGAAAAAAAATTTTCATTATTTTTTGAAGGACAAAGTTATTTTTTGGACTCGGATCATATTACATATAATCAAAAATATGATAAATTTCTACTTTGAAATTAATATTTTCCTGAATAGCCAGGAAATTAAAAAGACAGCAATCAGATTTTTCTTTTAAAAATAAAAATCATAAAAAATATCTTTGTAAAAAATTTTTCGCATAACCGACTCGTGCATCTTCTCTGTACAAAATTTCACATATGAGAAAACTATGAGCGATGTTAAAAAATTCAGAATGAGACAATTAATTTCGAAAAACAAATAATAAAAGAAAAACTCCTCAGATAAAACTTTCTTTTCAATAAATAATTATATTTTTAAAAATTGATATTTTGTTTTGAACATTTCTTAATGAACTGAAAAAAAAGTAAGACCAAACTCTATTTTTTTGTATAGTGTTATTTGGTTTTCGACTTATATTCTAACATCTTGGACAGCTAAATTCTGTTTCACAAAACGAAAGGCAAAACATAACGGCTTTCTATTTTTTTAACTGGCATTTTTCTTTCGCAAACGTTTCGTATCCGAAATTCTTTTATTGACTTCTTCTTATCTCTTAATCTGACCTTAAAATTCAAGCAAAAATATAACGTCTACCTCTCACTCTTAACGTGAACGAAATCGAATTATTTTAATGTAAAACAAAAATTTAGATTTTCGACACGGCGCTATAATTCCCTTATCCCCATGCCTCACCCGCAGCAGGACTGATAACCAGAAAAAATGCATGCGGTTAACTTCAATATAGCTATTCTGCATAGAATATTAGGCAATAGCCGCATAGATTAGAGCTTTATAAAAAATTAAACTCATTTGCGCCCTAGGACCATCCACTTAAGAACTACTTCCAAAAGCAAACCATAATACGATAAGCATAATGAAGAACTTGGAATTTGTATCTGAATGCCACATTTCGCGGTCAAATATTAATGTGAATAGAATTCGTTCGCGAAAATGTAATTTCGTCAACAAATCTCTAATTTTTGAGTTTGCAAATATCAATGAACAATTTTTTCAAAAGCTCGTCTTGGTGTTGCGATCATGTTCAGGCGTTATTAATCAGTGATTAGCTTCAAACTAGGCCTTTCATATAGAATAGCGCAAATTTTCCAATTAAACAATTAAAAGTAAAATTCCTCTTAAGACATAAGATAGGTTATAATCAAATTGCACTAAAGATGAACCGAAAAAATATAAAAAAATATTTATTTAGTTTGAAAAATTGAAATTTCTCGTTTTATACGACGAATCACTATAGTAAACTTTATTATTTAGCGTATTTACAAATCATAAGAAAAAAACACATGTACTGCTGCTGATCAAATGTTTTTTTTTTTTTTCCCCCCCCCAAACAATGTGCACCACCGACGTCCGCAGCTGTCAGTATTTACCAAACAGTTCCAAACATTCAATCAAATCTTATCAAAAGAATATCGATTTTGATAATTAAAATTAACCTTAAAAAATTAGATAATTTTCAACTATTCTGCAAAAATTAAATATGCTCCGGAAATGACATAAAAGTCTTTAATATGATTTATTGGCAAAATTGACGTTTTGCATTTTCATGGTGAATTTCATAAATAACGATACAAGTATCCAATATACGAACGGTTAAGGACTATTATTCAAGGAAATACATATATACAATTCATGCCTCCTCTTAATTTGACCTTTTGATGCAAATTAAAGCTACTGAATTTTCCGATTCATAGACTTTTAACATACCTATTTTAATCGTCAGCGCTACCTATTTGGCTAAAATATGCATACGAAACGACTATTTTTCAATTCTCCTGGTATGGTCAGTAAAGTCAGTTCAGAAGCAGCTTCTACGCACTTTATGCATGATGAATTAACATTAGAATTATGGTTGAAATAACTTTAACATTTTACATTCGATATTAATTTTTTCAAATTGAGTTCGTGATAAAAATTTCTTAAATGAGCCTTAAAAAAATCACAAAAAATAGTCCGGTACATTACCGAAATCTTATTTTTGGACATGCTGCCGCAATAAAATAACCTCTGTATTAATTCTATGTTTTATCTCAATTCAAAAAATATGAATGGAACCACACTTAACTCATCAATAAACTCTCACCTAAGAAGTTTTTTTAGCTTAAAACCCCTGTTTAAAAGTCGATAAATTCACGTGCACAATCAGTATTATCATTTTCATCAAATTAATTTTTGATCGTGACTTTTTAAAGCTTATCATTAACTATTATCCCCTATCACACATTTTGTGAAATCCCGGCCCTCACTACTTAAAAACACACTACGTTCCTAAAATTCAGGACGGATATTCACAAAGTTGAATTATGGATAAGTAGTGTTAGAGAAAATATTTTTTATTGCTATACAATTTCTAGAATCCTTTCAAATATTTGAAACATTTTATTTTCGCATTTTACAAAATAATAATGAAATTGTTTTCTGACAAAGTTTTTTATATCACCGCACACATTATTACTTTGTATAAATTTTAATTCGTTTATAAAGAGACGTTTTACACGCCTAGCAAACTTTTTCCATAAAAAATATAAGGGAAAAAAGTCGACGAGATAAAACTTATCGATGAAAAATCTATATCTCCGTATATTCGATATAATATCCCCTTTCACACTATCCAGAATATAACATTTGGATCCTGCTTTAGTAAACTAGGTCGTGTTTGTTTATAGCCTAGGCCCAAACAGGTCGTCTAAAATAAAGGAAGGAAACACTCTTCCCTTTCCCAAAGAAACGAAATTAGGGAAAAGAGGAGGGAAGCAGAGGACGAAATTTATTAAACTACATTAAGAAGCAGTCTATTATTTCTTTTTATTTATGCAACAGAAACAAGTTATTACTAGTATCAGTACCGCGCCGCGCGTAAATGGAAACCTAGTTAAAAAAAATATAAGCTTAGTAGATGTAATTTCATTTGGAATACAACGTTATAAGTAGCGTACGGTACGCTTTTCCCCACCTGTAGATTTCGACCAAAAAATTGACCGAAAAAGTTAAGCGAATGGATGAACCAAAAATTGAAAATAAGATATCTCTATTTGGATTTTTCGATACTAAAAACAAGCGCATCTAGAGAGGCAAAACGTCAAATTTTTTTACTTTCTCAGAAATACTAAAATTTTGGAATTATAATTTTTAGCTCTCTTGTCGTTCGACGATAAATTTTAAAGGGTGATTGGAATTTTATTTGTATATGTCCACTATAGATTATCTTGATCATCTGTTTTATAACGCCCACGCTAAATTTGGCTGAATCGACGATTAGCTTAATAGTTATTAAATTTTAGACAGTGCCATCATTTCCCCTTTTGGTCTCTCTCCACCGAACGTGACACATTTCTAAGAGAAGACCGAGAAGCTAGGAAAAAAGAAAGGTGAAGAAAAAACGTGGATAGTGTAAAGGATATAAATTCTTTTCGCGCTTCATGATTATCTATGAAACTTTTGTATAAAAAGTAGAAGACTACCCTTTGGGATGATTCTGCCCTGCATAAGTGATGCATTCTATGAACTGACGTATACCAAAATTGACTTTATTCGTATAGAAAAAAAAGTCTTCATACTATGTCCCTTAAAACTATCGACTGATGTTTCGCTCATAAAAATATAAGCAATTAATATGTAACGTCACTACATAAACACGTGATTGTTGCATTATAACGAACAATTCGACATTATTGCGGATAAAATATTCTAGAAATAGGTCATCCAACCCTACTCATAGTCTTGGTCATAAGCAAAAACTAAATATTGGAGAAATTATAAGATACTCCCCGTAAAGAAAAACGTGTCATACTTTTTGTCTTATTATATATTCTCACCAACGTAGATTTTTACGCAAAAAACAGTTAATTAAAATGAAAAATAATAACGCTCGATATACGCAATTAATTTATGCTATCTGCTAAACAATAAACACAATTATCATTCCCACACTTAAACCAATTTCCACATATATTTACACCACAAACTGCGTAAACAAATTAAATTATTCTTTCTTATGTTTATATTGACCATTCAAAAAGTATCGTAAAAAAGGCCAAAACCATAACTCTACCCAGTAAATATTAGAGTTTTAAGGGATATGTGCGTTCCTAATTTAACATTATTCTCGAATAAAATATTAGACCCAAACATGTTCAAAAATTATATCAGATCTTACCCAGTTATGATAGAACTAGCCTGCCAATCTTGACGTAAAAACATTGTGTCAATTTTTTTTGATGTACCCAGACACATAGCGAAACAGGACGACTAATTCAAACCGTGGAAAATCTCTCTCCTACCAGCTTTATTTTGAAATAAAACCTAAAATTTTAACCAATACCTGCTTATAATTATATTTTAAAACTTCTGAGGCACGCTTCTGGTCGATAGTCTTATTTTTCCTAGAATAGCATTATAAAGCACCCGTTTTTTGCGACCCTTTGTTCAATCGGAAAATCTATCTCCTCCTAGGTTATGAATTCTATATTTCTTCACAACTTTTACAAAACGTTAGCTTCGAAAAACAAAATAAAATAACTTCTGAACGAGCCTTTTGTTCAATTTCGACCCGAACTCAAATGATGAATTTTTCAAGTCAACGAATAAAATTTCCGAAAAAAATTGCTTGATTATTTCGGAAAGTAGCTCAAAGAAAGCTGGAAAAACACTGAAAGAGAAAGTTGGTTACGTTCAGGTCGAAATTTAAGTTTTAATGGTCAAAATTGAACAAATTTAATTTTTACTTAATTGAAAAAAATACTCAGAAAAAAATCGAAAAAAAACTACAAAAAATTTCGACAATTTTTTTGTCTTATTTGGCTTTGTTTGTGCTTTTAAACATAAACGACTTATTTGTGCAGTTTATAACATAATAACTGCAAGAAATGTCAACCCCATACCCTTAGATCATATTTCAAACTGGAAACATACAAAAATAGAAAAAAAACATTTTCCTCATGAATTTTAAAAATATTCCTTACCGTTACAAATTACAGGAATTTAAACATTAAAAATAAATTTTACAATCGCACATTACATCGTCTTTCGTCTGAAGCATTCTTATCCGATCATTTCCTTGCCGAAATTAATATCCGATCAGCAGTTGCTGACTCAAGCACCCAATAATATTTTAAACTTTTTTAAATTCGGGCTTTAAATTGTTTTATTCCAAATATTCAAGTGTCTCAAAAAATATATTGAAAGAAATCTACATGATTGCTAACTTATTTAATTATTCTTCGCATAAAAACCTTATTATGTTAAATTTGTTGAATAAATAAAATAAACGAATATACGTTTTTTACACTTGGAAAAATGACAAAATAAAAATGCTTATTTTCAAGTCTTCGCTTATTAAATTTCAAATCCCAAATATAAATTACGATTTCCAATTTATCTAATAAATTTTAAATTACTTGATCATTCTACTGATAAACATTGGTAAAGTTTCTTAGCGTTCAGAATTTTCAACTTTTAGATTCCCGTTTTTTCCATTATCGTCTATGTTTAATGTCCAATTGAATAAATATGAGATTAATTCCAATCCTTATTGAAATTATAATTTGATAAATCAGTCTAAAACAAATTATTGCGATGCAGTCAAGTTTTGAATGATACATTAACACATTACTTTCACTTATAAATTTTAAATATTAATCTTGAACATATGTTAAAGCTTAACCATTCAATTTTTTTAAAACCTTATTGCTTAACTTGAAAAATTGCCTTACAAGTGAATATATCTTCCAATGGCTCATTTTGTATATCTTAGAAGAACCTTAACTGGTGAACAATATTATTAGTCTTTTTCCTGGAAGTAAACACAAAATTCAGAAGAGAGAATATTAGTATCGTAGAGAATAGATTATTAAGCATGGATGATGTAAGGCTGCATTTCGGCCACAAAGACGGAATATTCCCGTCTCAGTACATTTCTTCACGGTTTTTGTTTCCGCTCCTCTGAATAGATATGCAAACACACCCTCAGAAAAAATCTAATATTTGTATGATACATTACAACACTGGGGGAACAAGCAACCGATCAAAACTTGGATCCATAATAGGCCAGTTTATTCGTCGAATCGTGGAAAAGAACAACCAATCAAATGCTATCGGATTCCCACTGTTACAAATTCAGATCTGTTCCCTCTGGCTGTTATCCAATCGTGCAGTAAATGCGATGTGCTTTTCACAACGAATACCGTCAGACCAGTGTTCATAAAACGCGAATCGGATGACCAATTCGATAGTCGAGGACGGCGGCATTACGATATCTTGAAATTTTGACTCTAGCTCCGGAACGGGCCGGATCGGGATTGAAAACTCATCCCGTTTTAGAACACTGTCAGTACTCTCGCCAGAATACTTATTTCAAGAATTCTAATAAGAGTATTAAACTCAACCCACTTTTTTATTTTAATCTATAGTTCCAAATTTTCACAAAAAGTTATAGAAAATTTCGTATATACTATCAACGAATTAGTAAATTCTATGAGTAACAAACTATTATATATCTACGTTTCAGTTTATTCATCATCTCAAATTAAACGAATAAAGCAAAAAAATTTAACACTGAAACAAAAGGAATTAGTAAATAAGAATATTTATTATTTAGTAATTTTTACATTGGTCCTTATATTCTACTTAGTACAAATTATGACAAGATAAATAACATCTAAAGCTGTTTTTTACACTGCTTTAAATATGAAACTTTTTTTTCCCATTAAAATAGGTTCAACTGAAAAGGGCTTATTTGGCAAACAATTTAATCAAAAATACATCTGCAGCAAATTTTATTTCATCTAACAAAAAATTTATGAAACTAAAATAAAATTTTCCCGATTTATCTCTTCCAGATTAATCTTCATTGTTTTTACGTAAATGTTCTATTTTTCATTTGACTCACTAACAAAATAACATAAAATCAACAAAAGTAATCCAATTTTAAAACAAAATTCTCCAGGGATAAGCAGGCTTCAAATTGTTTACGATCAACCTGATGTCGAAATCTTTACTCTAAACATATTACCCAAGCCGATTTCTTATATCATTTTTTCTTCGTTATCTGATAATTTTTTTATAGTGCAGTTTTCTATCACATAGCTCATATAAAGTGTGTAAAGTTTCTTAATGGATCGATCGACCCAGGGTTAAATCCTAATGTTTTTATTAATACAGCTAAATTAATATATGCAGTAAACAGTCCAACTGACATAACTATCTGAAACACACTTACTGCTCATAGTCCAGGCATTACTGAGTGAAATATTACCTTCAAAAATTTAATGAAATAAACAAAGTCAAACTTATATGTAAACTGCTACCATACTTGTATTCTAACCCTTTCGCTCACGCTACCATACTTTATTTGGCACAGCGCGACATTTCAGCCCAGCCAAAAAATGACCTCCGGTTTCTAAGTTCCCATAAAATGGTATATGACACAAAAATTCTGGCAAGTTCTCGTTAGTTTTCCTGTATATCATCTAATTGTAAAAATTGTCGACCATGTTTTGAATCTTTTTAAATTACTCAACTGTAATCTATTTTTGTCATATATTGGCATCTAAAATTTTGATAACATTCTTGCCATTATCTAAAAATTTCTCTACACGCCTCTTGTTGAAAACGTTTCTCTGAAACAGTCTTAGAGGCGGGTTTGCTCAGTACAAAATCGGCTGTTCAAGTTGACGAAATTCAAGTAAGCAAATAAAGCTAGCAATAAAGTTTTCATCTCTATTATAGCTAAAATTACTATGAAATAGTTATAAATTAAAATTGTCTGTCTTTATATTTATGAAGAATTAAGTGAAATATATCCCTTTATCACTTTTTGAATGGCTACACTACTCCTTTTAACGTGATCTTTTAAGTTTGGCTTAACGCATTCAACCAAAAACTAGTATAAAGGGATTATACTAAGATATAATAGTATGTTCAGGAAAACCAAAAAAGTCAATTAAAATTAAAGGGCAAGGCTTTCATCTGTATAATATAATCCCTTTATCACACTTTGTTAGAATGCGTAGCCACTACCCCTTTAATCGTGTGATTTTAACGTTTGTACGAACTCTAACCAACGTGGATAAAAGAGATAGCTTAAAATAAAAAAATACTCCTCGGACCACTTCGCAGAAATTTTTTGGATTTGAAGTGACTGGGTAAAAAAGTTTTTTAGACGTCTATTTACTTATTTAAAAAAAACTTACCAAAAAAAACAATTTATTTTGCGACTGCTCAAAACCGCCACGCTGGGGGCTTTTTTGGGAGCAGTTTGGACTTCATGAAAAATTACTTTCTTATTTAAAATATAAAATAAAAAAGGCAGGTTGGGTGAAAGCAAAAAACCCATGTTGAGAAAAGGCCCATTTTTTTTGGACAAAGGGGGAAGAATGTTTTCTGAAAATTTTCCTTTGGGGCTCGTTTGATTTTTCCCCCCCCCCCCACCCCGTCTATACCAAGGGTTTCCATTTTTTTGGTTTATTTCTTATTCCCCCCCATTTTTTTTTGCCGTCCCCCCCCCAAAAACCGCTAAAAAGTTGCATGGGATCATCCAAAAAATCAATGACCAAACATA
>SCLH01000986.1:194176-230626 GCA_004367855.1 Oikopleura vanhoeffeni | reverse complement strand
TATTTTTTGTCTTTAATCGCACCTGGCGTCTTTCGGAGAGCATCGTAGGAGCTCGACGATTTGACCTCGATGTTTGGTCCCCTACTGATAACCAAACTCAACGAAAATGCACCCGGTTCTCACCACTTGTCGGATTTTCTCAGATATAAATCAGATTTTCATTACTTTTAGTATCAAAAATATTTTAATCGTTTTTAATCAAATAGCTAAAAAATTTATCCAAAATGGCAAAATCAGCTATAGCCAATCGACACACTTTCAAGCCCAGAAATGAAGTCGATCCAAGATTTTACTCACTGGAAACTCGAATCAGAAACGATGGCCTCGATTCAAGATATGTCGAAAATTACGTGAAGTTCAATCCAGATGGTACCAATGTGATTTCGGACCAAACGATGAGTTTTTTCAAAAAAGCAACGCTCAAAGTCAAATTTTCGACAGCTGTTGAAGTTTACGAAATGGGAAAGTGGGAATCTTTTTCTCATGAAAAAGAAAGAGTAGAGCGCATCGGTCGATTTAAAGCGTATTATTATTATTATGTTTTATTTGCATTCTAATGTTTGCAGAATGGCTTTGACGTTTTAACAGTTTTTGTTTACAGTATGTCAATAAAAATAATATGTATACATAATATATATAATTAAATAGTTAGAATATTTATTAATCAGGATATGTAAAAAAATTTATGATTTTTAGTATTTTTACTTATTGACTTAATTATTAACTGACCCTAAACGGCGGCTAGGTTTGATTTTGTATTTTTCTAGACATATCATGGTGCATCTTAGTTTTTAATTTACTATGTAATACACCATAATAGGTTTATACAGAACAGCCTACTCAGCCCTTCAAAATCAGTTTTTTAAAGTTTTTTAAACTTCTATTTTTATCAAAAACTGGGAACTTCATTTAATGGTTTAAAACTGGGTAGGATGTTTTAGTCATTTCAATGTTTTTGCCTTTTTGAAATATAATTGGTTGGTCTCATCTTCGCAAAATATTTTTGCATCTTTTGAACTTTCCACATCCCTACTTTGACACACTGGGATCATAACCACATTTTTTTAATTCGTATAAAATCTTATTTGTTTTGATCTCGGAGATTGAGCAAACATAGACCCACTTCTAAATATGAGCACCGTGATCGGCACGACATGCCACGCGAAATAACCCACCGGAGTCGAGACCGGCTGTGTTTGTTATACGAAGACGGAACCAGAGAAGACACCGTAGACAAGGAGAGGATCCGCTGGTTACTCCTTGAGTGCCACTCTTTGGTAAGTTCTGACTCCATTTTTTGTTTCTCCACGAAGAAACCCTCGAAAAAAGAGAAAACCTCGTTCCATAAAAAAATCTCATGGACAATGTTATCGGGCTAATCAGTATAAAAAATTTTTTGGGTGGGTGGTGTAAATATCCATTCCAAGATGCGTGTTAATGCCTTTGTTTAAATTGAATCGATATTTACACCACTTCTCCGTTTTTATAAACCTCTTTATGAGCTACAATTATGGTTTCTGATCTGCCTACAAAACCGTCCATCTGACTTCTCAATGTTATTTCAGAGTTTTTGTCATAAAACCCTTTAATTTGAGGTAATGTGTTAAAAGTAGAAGGTTTTGGGCCCCTCTTTAATTAAAAGGACCGGAACGGAGTCAATTTTTTCTAAAATTTTCACGAGAAGAGTCCGAGGTAACTAATCTATAACAATCGGAAAAAACCTAAGGATTTGGACTACTCTCAAAAAAAACAGCAAAACCAACAATTTTCAATTTGATCTTTTTAGGACAACCCTCACGTCTTCAACTCGGAGGAGCATCAGTATGCCGTTGAGGCAGCTGAAAACATGATTCATTGTCCAGCCTTATATCCCCCTCATTTTATAAACGCCCGGATGTCTATGTTTCAGTTGGTGCACTCTTCAGAGGCACGATATGGGCGTTTAACTACATATCATCCCGGCATCGTCAGTGCCTCTCGTTGGACCAGAAGACGGACAACTGGTTATACGATAGATTATCCCCCCCGATTATTTCGAATGGAATATTTTATCAACATGATTCATTATCATTTTGAGATTATTGAGTTCGAAAATAGCTGTATGAGGGAGATCACTGATTTACGTCACATGTCACTTCAATTATCGAAAATATTCATGGTTAGTTTTTCCACATTTGAAAAATAATATTTTCGAACTTTTATAGTAGGAAAACATAATTTGTGGAGCTAAATGATTCTCGATATTTTTCTAAAAGTCTATCATAAATTTACAATTTTAGCACAAAAAAATATTTAAATTCTTGATCAAAAAAAATACTGAGCAACACCTATGATTGTTCAGGTGCACATTCCACTCGATTTTGACCTTATGAGTGATTTCAAAAAGGTGAAGAAGCTAGTGACTCCTTTCCAAAAAAAATAAAATCCGGAAAAAGTCATTTTTTTGATTTATGAAGCCTTACTTGCTTCCTTTTTCTAAAAAAGTGTACATTTTTTGATTTCATACAATTTCCTCAACCTTAGTTTTTTCTGCACTTAATTTTAACACTATTTTCTAAGGAACATGACTTCATTGGACGGCATATCCCCGCGATAGAGGCATATTTCTCAAATGAAATCTTTCTACTCGAGACTGTAAGTATATTCTATCAAAGCAGTTTCTGGTTCCCTTTGAAGGGGGTAGTGTCCAGCAAAAGGCTTGTCCGAAAACTTGATATAATACTAAACTGACCCTGAAAAAATTCTAATCTAGTTCTCGCAAAACTCTGGAAGTGGGTTCAGCCACAAGAGGGCGCCAAAGTCGAACTTTTTTTCTTTTTTTTAAATGCACTAGGACGTTTAATCTGACATCTGATTTCACTAATTTTTGAACGAGAGTGACTGCAGAATAATAATCTACAATATAATCGAGCGAATCCCTCTGTCTTGATCTCAAACGGAAGTTATGTTGAGAAGAGTGTGTTTTCTATTCAGTTCTCTGAGCAGGGCATTTTTGTTTGAGACAGAAGTTTGTTTTTTTTCAGAAAAAAATTTCTAACAAATTCCAACAAAAACTTCCCCCAAAAAAAGTCCCAAAATTGACGGTGGTTTCAAATATTTTCGGAAATAACGTCATGTCAATCCTTCCCATTCAAGTTCTAACCCTTTTTCAGGCACTCGACAACGTGTGGGTCAATAAAATAGAGCTTATGGATCAGGAAGTCATAACTGCGTTGCAGACTTTTTGCAACATTTTTGACCAGCGAAAGAAGCGTCCGGACCGCCTCTTAATTGTCAATATACCACACTTGGTAGATTGCCACTATGAAAGCGATCCGATCCGATTTGATCTGGTCAAATTTGGTTACAAAAACAGGCCACTAAAGACTCGGGTGGTGGACTTCAGGGAATTATTGAGTGATTCGGAGACTGACAATGATTCCCTATACGAGGTTTCATTTTTACCATCAGACAACTCTGAAGTACTGCAAATGGATCTCCCATCCCCTTCAGAATTCAGTGAAGAAGAGACCTCCGGTGATTCCGTTTTAAAACCCATTTAAATCGAACGTCAAAGAAATTTCAGGTAATCATATATAAGTTTTATAGTCTGAGTATTTTGAGACGTAAATGACCGATTCATGCATTGATAAACTCTAATTTTTGACAAGTTCCATAATAACAGTCATTTTTCTTTGTAAAACTTATCAAAAAAATGCAAAACAAAAAAATTTCGCCAGAACAGCTTCCCGCAAAAACATCGTTTGTACAAATGATATTCGCTCTTGAGGGTTACTCTCATCATTTTTTTATCTTATATTGTAACAACCCTATCGGTGTGGGGGGTTATTTTAATTTTCTAGAACCTCGAGAGATAAAAAGCTTTATTAACTTTTTTTATTTTCAACCTCACCTGTTGTTATCCCTTAAAGCCTCATTTACACTTCAAAGAAACCAGTCAAACGATACCACCACCGAAGATCACTTAAAAAAATTCAGCGACCACATAGTTAACTCGAATGTGTCCTCCTGTACCTCTTTAGGAGTTAACTCCTCACTGTAATTTCAGCGCACAAAGCCCTTTAGCTCTCCTCGAAAAAAATCGGTGCAATTGTCCTGTGTCTGTCAAAGTAAAATAATAAAAATCGGACAATGACCTTTCACCATTACAAAAATGTTTTAAGCTTTTCACTTTTATCTTCATACCATGTTTTATCCTTAAAAATGTGGATCATCTGTTTTTAAAAACCATTTTATTTTACCTCGTTGGTAGGAAGTATTTTTCTAAAGAAAGTCTATGTTTTCATAGAAAATCATTTACCGATGTGGGATGATTCTATGTTTATTTTTATGATCTACCGTATTATAAGTTGTGGCTTTCTCCAAAAAAATTAAAAAATGATTCTTACAGCATACTCGTCCTGAAATTCATGATTGTTCATAATATTTCAGTTTGCAAACTCTGGCTTATCTTGATAGGAAATATTCACTCTGAAAATAGTTTTGCTTTTGAATTTTATAAGTCGAAACTATATTTTTTTATATCAAAGTAAACTAATATAAAAATAATTTTTATACACCTGAATCTTGCTGTACATCGAGGCGAATTATTCCATTGGATTTATACTGTCTTTTTATTTCGGACTGAGAATACAAACATAGGTAGGGTCAGAGATTAATTTACCAGGAAAAATATTAAGCACTGCTACTGTGACCAGCACTGCTTCTCGAAATTACTTCAAAGAAAAGCACCTATCTTATATAGTGTTCCGCTTAAGTATTTTTTGGCAAAAAAATGACCAAAATTTCTTCGAAAACTTTCGAGCATTTCATTTTTCACAAGAACCAACCCTACTTCAGAGAAGCAAAAAAAATCCTCCATGTGATCACGATTCCCATCAGAAAAAAACCAAAAAATGAGCTGACTATGCTTAAAAATGAAGTTAACGCTGAAAAGTGGGGGTCCTTTTTTTTCTTTGAAACTCACTTTCTGATCATCAGATGGCCCGGAAAAACTTTATTTGCGGAAGCGTCATTTCAGTGGTGATCACCCCCCGTTAGCAAAAAAATGATTATCAGGAGTTATTAGTTTAGTCCGTAGGGTTTTTCGTTGCTCTACACATGTGCGCCCTGGTGAGAGCCCTAACTATGTGACAGTCGCGTAATTTTCGTCGGGAGGTTTTATGAGTGATTTATGGCAAAATGATGTAACTTTCTCAAAAAAAATGGTATTTTTTTACTATTTGTAACGCCACTTATCAACTAGATACCATGTAAAAAAGTCTTTTTCAATTTTTGTGTCGTGTAATATGTGCACCCTGGCAACAGCTATCCCCATTCTCAGACATGGTAAAAAAGCTAACTTTTATCGTATTCTCATTTCTGTTATCGGTTTCAATCCCAAAAAAATTTTCTTTTTTTTTAAAAAAATTTTCGATGTAAAAAAATTTCGAAATTTTCCTATTTTTTTTTTTAAGTATAAATTTCCTTCTATTGTCCGTAACTTTTTAAAGTTGAAATCCGTTGACGCTGATTTTTGTTGCATGATTTCACTTTGATTTCAACTTTAAAAAAGAATTTTTTTAATAAAAAAATTCTCAACTTTCGGAAAAAAATTTCGAAATTCTCCTGGATTGATAAAATCTACGGACCTTATATTTCGGCTACTAGAAATGCTAGAATGCTTATTTTTATCTCATTCTCAATTTTGTTATCGGTTTCACTCCAGAAAAATTAAAAAAATAAAAACTCGATGCAAAAAAACTTCCTCTTTTTACTTCTAAATTGGCTCGTCATTTTCAGCTTATTTCGACCAGGAATTACGTGTTTTGTGAGGAGAGACATCGATATATACATTTCACTGTGTGAAATTAACTGGCTGTTTATTAAAAATATGAATTTGTTGAAAACTATAAAAAAGTAATTATAATCTTCCAAGAAAATATTTTATCTGTATTTTCCATGAAGCAAAACTTTGACTGCGCATAAAACCATAACTACAAAAGCCAGCAAAATACTGAGCGAATAAAAACCACGAGCTCCCAATTTTAAGAAAGTGCTTTTCCCGCGTAAAAATTTGCCTACTGTGCTCCAAATGAAATTGAACTAGCGCTCTGGGTACAGCAACAGCCATTCTGAGGATTTTATCAGTAGTTACAGGCAAACTAAAGGAAAAAAATAATATCTGAGCGCGTAACTTTTTTGACTAACAAATTGAGGTATACTCACAAAAAATCAGAGAATTATGTTAATACATCGCTTTAGAGCACTGCTTAAGCAAGATCCATGTTTATAGCTGATGGAAATTGAAAAAATTTTAGTCTCAAAATAAAAGCCTCCAGAAAATTATTTTTGTGCCGAATCTACGGTGTTTCACTTTTCCTGCCGAAAGACGGTGTCTCATATTTTTGCCGAAAAAAAACGGTGTTTTTATTTTTGTGCCGAATTACTGCGAGCAGTTGACTGATTTCACAGATTTTTAACAGGTTTCACAGCAACTCCAACAGATTTCACAACAATTAACTGCCCAACACCTAAACCTCTCCCACAATATGAGTTTTAAAATCAAGCCAAAAAAGTGGCTCTCATGCCTCTGGGGGATATCGATACTCTATGAGTCTAGGGGTTAAAGCTCCTCCTAAAAGCCTCCGAAAAGCCCTTCTGGAAAAATTATTTTCCAAAAATCGCCTTTGCCGAAGCTAAATGAGGGGGTTTTTCGTGTTTTTCCCTCGAGTGCATAGTGAGGGGCGCTCAAAGTTGGAGTACCTCAAAAATTGAGGTAAAAAAAGTTTCTCAAAGTGTATTTTCCTCATAAAGAACAAAAAAATAAACTTCTCATTTCTATACTCCAGATTGGGCTCAACGGCAAGATGTGTAGGTGCAATTTAAACTTAACGGACCAATTTCCCCCTTAAAAGATACAATGAAGTGAATGAAAAAACATCACTTCTACAGAAAGATTTCTAAGGAAAAGATCCCCCGGAAAAAAAGTCTGACTTATAAATAAAATTGTTAAGGTTGTCATGACTCCTCAATTGTATGAAAGTCAATACAATATTGCAAATGTAATTCATACCGCTCCTGGGATTTCTGAACTTCTCAAATCAAAAGATGTGGTCATCATTAACAAGATCTTCCCCACCATCTCCGAGCTATTTCAGAAGCCTGGGGCAAACTCCAAATCACCCTTAGTGAGATCAAATGACTTTCGATTAAAGCGTCAAGGGAGCTCCAGATTCAACTCTCTTGCTTTTTATAGTTCTGATGGGAGAGGAAATTCTAAAGTTTATAATTACAGTGCAGGGCTACAACGTTTTTCCTCTCCACAAGAGTTGTTCAAAATTCTCAACGTTGATCTGGGGTTTTTGTCAAAATACGGGTTTAAAATGGATCTCAGCATTTTGGTCCCTACAGATATCGCCCTGATGACTATGCGTCAGCGGCGATTAAGACCTGTACCAGTTTTTGACGTTCATAACGCCTACAGCCCTTCATATGAAAATTGGACCGCTACAAATAGTCATGGGATTGTTGTGAGCACCTTCTTTCAATTAATCACATCCCAATACAAATTGGTTGACAACAAAGGTAACCAGTTTAACCATTCTCCGCAAAAAAACAAACACCATAAATGTCGGCCAGAAACTTCACTTTTTAACACATATAATTTTGCGGTAGACCGAAAAACCGATTTCTCAAAATCAATCGTTCATAAAACGAACCCAAGTGCAAAAAAAAATTTGTATTTTTATTCATGAACTTAATCTTACTATAATATTCAAAAAGAAAATTCTTTATAACTTTAAGTAGCGTGTCCACCATTAATTTCGACTTTATAAAAACAATAGGTGGATTTACTCAGAAAAAAACTTCTCTCTGGGGATAAACACTATATCGCAAATGGGAAAATTCATAAAAGAAAAAAAATCCTGGTAGTCACGTGATCGAATTATATCGATTTTTCGTTCCTCTAGTCTTATAATTAATATGAAATAAATGCCAAATCGTCAGTCTCTAGGTTGTTGTCATTCTAATGATGAAACCGTTCTGTGTATACAATTCAGAAAAACGGTGTCAAATTACACGATTTTGTATAATTTTCGGAAAAATAAGAGAAACCGCTCCAAGCATCTCTGTATAATCGGAAGAAAATTTTGTCTTTTTTCCTTTTTTTATAAAGAGATCTTTTTACGTCTCCTTCCTTTACGTAATTCAAACATGTTTTTGTACATTTTATCTATAGGTGGTATATCACGGTCTAAGTCTGTTTTTATCCTTCTTAATTTTTATCTAAATATTTATTTCCGGAGGCAGCAGAACAGTCCCCGCAAAATAAACATTTTTTTAGCTTGTTCATCAAAAAAAATTCATTGTTGCAATTTTAAAGATAGTAACGCCGGGTATGAACCTAGCCTCGACTACCGTCACACGCATCTCTACACATCACCTTACTAGTTTTTCCAATAAAAACGAGCTTTGTGAAAGCCACTTTTTCAGACAACTCTAAAAACACTTTGGACCTTAACGGGGCCATATCACGCTTATTGTGTTTATTTGCTTTCCTGCATCGGAAACCTGCCATACCCATGAGAAACTGAAAAAAGGTACAATTTGTACATTTATAAAAAACCCAGAATGGTGTTTGTAAAAAAATCTGATCCTTGATCTGATGTGATTTTGTATCCCGAATGATAATCGGGTTAAAGTAATCATAAAAGGCAATATAGGTTATTAGCAAATTCTAACTGACGTCTCAACAAAACACTTTCGAGGGCGTCTTACCAAAAAAAATTTTTTTGTAAAGTATCCTTCTGGTAAAAGAGTAAGCCTTTTCTAATTTACGATGGTTTTTGGTTTTCGTTAGAAAAAAATTTTTAAAAAAATCTTTTTAACCTGTAATTTTTAAGTCGGATTTGTGGAGAAAAATGTAGTCAAAAACCCGTCTAAACCATGGCTCAAGTCGGGAAACAAAATGGTATTCTCGTTCGGGGTTGAGGGGGGGCCTCTTGGTGTACTGTCCAATCTTTCGACTGTTTGTGCTATATTAAATGGCTTCACAAGTAACGATGACAAAGGTTCCGTGGAATGGGCAGGGATAACCATCAAAAATGAGTAAGCAAAAAAAACATCTCATTATTTCAAAAAAACGTAAAACTATTAATGGAACTCTCCTATGGTTTTCATGTTTTTTTATTTGTTATTGTTTTACGTTCACTATATCATTTTTAAGATATTACATAGAATTTATTCGAACCACTAGAATCTAAACTAGTCTCCTCTTTTTGTCCTTTATGAAGCTGTGATTTCTGGGAAAATCTTCAATTTCTCTCTTAAAACAAAGAGCTGCCAATAATTGTTAACAGTAATTTTTTAGTCTGATCAAAGCAGTGCCGCTCCGAGACTCAATTGCAGATCCTACGGCAGTCAATGGACTTGTGGAGTTTAATTTTGACTCATTAAATTTTGATGTCTTCAAAAAATTCTGTATTGTTGGTCATTTTTTGATGACAAATGTATATAATAATGAGTGTCAGGCTCTCTACCACCCTCTTCTCTGGGCCGCTTCACAAAATTCTGCAGGGTTAGGTGGGGGCCTAAGTCCAGAAGAGCGATATGCTCTTTTGTGGCTAAAAACTTGGCGTAAGGGTGATGAGGACTCATATTTTACAATTACTGGCACCTGTCAGGCTCCACGTTGTCAATGCAGAAAAATGGGTTAAGAAAACTTTTTTCATATAATAGGTAGTTCTATCTTTGTACTACTTTAATAATGTGATGTGTACGTGAGATGAGGAGATAGTCGATCCCTTTTTTCGAGAAAATCCCTCTTTTTTTTAAGGTTTAATTTTTGACTGCTAAACGAATTGGATTCGAACAAATATTATTATGTTAGTACAGAGATATTATTTACCCCCATTCCCTGCATCTGCGGACAAAACTGATTCAACGGTCTTTTCACTTTATCAGCATATTTCAATGTTGATTCTGCAAAAAAACTAAGAGTCCATCTCAAAAAATGTAGTTTTTCTATAAAAATGCAATAACATTTCTCCAAAGAGACAAACCTCATTAGAGTAGATAGATTCTATTGTTTTTGCCTTTTTATGTCATTTCTGTCAAAGAATATTCCGCCTCTTAACAAAACCACCTCAATTTTATCTTTATTTTTGATTTTTCAAAGTCTTCATCCACTCCCTTTATATGTAATGTTTAAGAAAAAAGTAGGCTACGTATATATGGTCTCGTGAAACAAATCGTTCCTCCCCAAAGGAAAAAAATTCTCTCCTTTATCTTATTACTGCAACTTTTATTAATGTACCTTCAGTAGTCTTTAACATTTATAAATAAAATTGTAGTTATATCTTAATTACTATACTAAATGTGTTATAATATGTTATTTATATTAAAAGCTTTTATATAAGATTATATGAAGGCGACAGTAAATGTCCGTAACAAAGGAAATAATTTTGAGGGTGAAATAAAGGAAAAAAAGTTTTGTGTATTGAAGGAGGATAGCACATTTATTCGAACTGAGTTGTTTTTGTCTGAGCTCTTTTTTATAATTTGTAACTCTCCTCCAATTTTTGTTCTAGGATTAGCTCAAAAACACCAATCCGAATATTTTAGCGGAAAAAATTGGATTCTAACTCAGCGATTTATTTATCTTTTCACTTCACTTTTATAAATTATAGTTTTTTCGTCTTTTTGATACAATTTTTTAGAGATAAGTTTTCAGAGGCATATCTAAATCAATTCCTTCGACGTTTTTCCAAAAAACATCCATTTTTATCATTCTGAATTTTGAATTTTTATAGATCATTTCTCCGAGACAAGCATGGGCCGAAACAGCAAAGGAAAAACCGGGAATTATGGTGGGTTCTACGGCAACTTTTCAGGGCCAATCGATTGTCCTACACGACCTGTTGTTTTAGGTAAATATTGACTCTCCTATTAGTATGAAACTGTGGGCTAAGTATTAAGGTCAGGAAAATTCTCACATTCTCCAGGTGCAACCTCATCAAACGTAAAGAAAAATGAAAAGTTGGTCTCTTTTCGTTAGTTGTTGAAAAATAAGTATTTATATATTATATGGTTATTTATTAATGGTAAACTATGGGATTTTTATTTTTTTCTACTTATTTTTTCATTTTTACGCATAAACCAGTGAGGCTTGTGTTGAGTGTCCTGTAACAATATTCAAAAAAATAATATTAGGAAGGTGTTGGCCATAATTATTATTGCCAATTTTTTAATTTCTAAACCTCTTCGTTATATTACTTCCTTGGATTTATAGTAAGGTTTTTATTTGCACTGAAGCAGGGACTCACTGGTGCATGGGTATGAATGCTCGGCCGGAAATCCGACGGTCGAAGGGTCTAGTCTCGCAAGCCCCAAAGAGGAAATGCTTGGGGATTAAGCCTTCGCTTGAAAGATATGAAAATTACAAGGTTGAAAATTCAAAAAGAATGCCTCAATTGAATCCTTTTTTCAACACTTATTTTTACTACTTTCAACATTTTTACAAAAAGAATCGGTAGGCAATCTTTAATGAGGGTTTAACTAGTCTTTCGCGAGAAAAGTTAACTATTTTTACAAAAAATATAAAACCAACTTTCAAAGTCAACTCGTGAAAACGTTATAACGATATTTGGTTTTGTCGCTTTTCAAATGTTCACCAGAAAAATAACAAACTGATGGCCTTTTTTTTTATTTTGTCATATTGAATTGTATGGATTATTGCGGACCATATTTACGCCATGTGAGTGTCGTAACCAAAAATTGATTCATTTAACTTTTTCTCAAAATCGGCAGGACTTAAAGTCTGGTCACATAATTTCTGAGGATAGGATTTTAATAATAAATATCCGTTTTAGGCAAGAGGGCTCTAAAGAGAAAAGTCGAAAGTTCCCTGGTCTCCTCCACCTTTTCTGAAGTTACGGTTAACAATGGTGCCATTGATGAGGAAAACTCGCAATTAACGACCGAGCATGCTGTGAATTATGGACAAGTACAGTGCTCAGGAAAACCTACTTCAGAGCAGGGGCCATCACGAGATCACTTATTTAGTAAGTTTGATACATTAAGACAGATCGAATATGTGAAAGTTATCTTTTACATTTCTTGTGTTAATTAGACGGTTGTCTGCAAAAAACTCAATTTATACTTAATTGAGCCTTCAATTGAGATTATGAATAATCTGAAAAAATACGTCCAAAAAACTTTGTTTCTCTTTTTTTGTTTTGGTTTGTGGACAGGAAGCAGTTGTACCGAATTTTCTTATTACAAACTATTTTAACGGTCATATTGGCCAATTTTTGTGTATTTTAAGTTCAATTTATCGAAAATAGAAACTAACGTGAGGTGTGTATCTTGGTTCATTTTTCTGAGACAACGACTCACGTAGTATTTTTAAGGTGGTACCATTGTATGCAGATGTATGAGTTCCTACATTTTCAATCCCGTAATAGCACACTGTATGGACAAAATTGTAGAAAATGAGTATAACGGCTGGCCCTTGGATAATGTTATATCTATCAAATATTTGACTCTTGATGGAAATCAACTATTCGACAAGGCCGGTGGATTTGTGCAAAGAGATGCTCGATTTACTTTTAAATCTATATCGTCTAACTGTATTACTGATTCCACAGACATAAGGATTCTGCAAATGCTTGAGAGCAGTCTTTTGGACGTAGTTTTACATCTGCCGGTAATGGATAGACCAAGCAATCTATGGTCACTTGGCTGGGATGCTGAGTTTAAATGGGGAAAAACTATGCCTCCCAGATGCGCGTTTGAATTCATTGAGCTTTTTGGCTCCATAATTTATTGTATGATAAGCTCCGAGACAGGAGAATATCAATCCTTTCATCATTGCCGAGTGAGTAAAAAAACCTTCTTTCTAGAATCTTATTTGACCGCTTGAATTGGAGGATCAAGAAAAAAATGATTCTTTTATCTTTTTGTTCTGAATTTTCATACTCAAGTTATCAGGACTTTTCATCATAAAAAGATTTTCTACAGATTTTCTGGTTTCAAAAAATTCAGGGCATAAGGTTTTTTATTATTGTTTTTTTACATAGTTTGTAACACAGTGTTACAGAGGTATTTACTTTTACAATCAAAAATGTTTTATAATTTTATTTTTTTTTGAAACGGACTGTGAAATATGTCATTTAGATCAACTTTCTATTATTTGGTATGGGTGGGTACGTGGGTACGTGGGAAGTGTATATATACAATTTTTACATATAAAACAGTTTTAAATGAAATTCGTCTTTTACTTAAAGGGAATATATAGCAAGTGGATTGTTTTACGTTGTTTCGTAAAAATGAAAAACATTCATGATTCTAAAACATTTTTAGATGGTTTTTCGATTTTCACAAGATACTATTTTTACAGCTAACTTTAATTACTTATATTACTTGATATGTTTTTATTTACATGGCTAGTCATGAAAAATAGCACTTATATTTTTCTCTTTTTTTTAAAAAAATCACTCTACTCTATAAAACGTAACATTTCAGTCTCATTTCACCACTCGAATAAATAGGTCTAACGCATTCCAGAATTTAACCTACATATTATTTTAAGGACTGGTACCGAACCACCTCAATTGTTCACGAGCTAATGGAACTGGCCCAAATGTCCAATGAAACTCCTGAATCTGCTCTGCTGTTGTCAACACATGGTGCCCCACTTTTCCGACGGTATGTGTGTATTTCTAGATAATTTCTCAACACATTTTCCAACAAAAAAACCAAAAAAAAACCAAAAAAAAAACCTCTCTACATCCATTATGTGGCAACTAAACCCCCTCAATTTTCTCATTAAAAAACGAGAGTTCTACATAAAAATGTCCTAGAGTCTCTCCTGGTTTTCACAAAGTAATTGTATGCACTAACGATATATATTATTATAGCATTTATATCAATGTTGGTTTATCACTTAGAAACTTTTATGTACGAGCTACAAATCCCACTGATACAATGTGTCATCCATCCTCATCTGAGATATTACGACAAATTTCTCTGTTATGTGGAGCATTGCACCGAATTGTATCCTGCACAGTTAACCATCCTGACTTGAGTTTCATCAGTATTTCTACGTTTTTAAGTCGGCCTTCTAGTGAAGGAGATCGAACTGCTGTTTAAGACACAGTCTTAAATGATCAAAAGAACCACCTCTTATCATGCTCCCTCTTTAAACATTTAATATAGGAACATTTCTTTTATAGATGTATTTATTTTACTTTTTTATCGAGGGTGTCTTACTCGATTTTTACACATGGTCTTAAACTGCTAATTGTATCACCACCCTCTTAAGAGGTGTTTTTAGAATTAATTATTCTTATCGTAATTCATGACTTCAAATCAAATGTTGTTGAAAATAACAACATTTCACTGTTTTATGAGCTGCTTTGTGAATATTAACAGAATTAGAACCACATCTAAATTTCTCTACCATAGATAACAGAATCCTTATTTTTTTCAAAAAAAAATAATAATGTCAGAACTACACTCGACTGAACAGGTCATGCATTGCACCCTACCAATTCTTGAGTCAGGTCTCACCTCACAAGATCATATACCTAATGCGGAGGAAACTGTTGAATGGACCAACTCTGATCAAGGTTTTTATTCACACTCAACTAAATTGTTTTTCACTCCCTGTCCAAAATGCGGCAATAACAAGACGATATTTATTGCTCTCTCATAAATAAATTTGTGATTTATATGTGTATTTATCGTCTAAGTTTTTTTAAAAAAACTTTTTCTACGCTTAGTGCCAACTTACTCCTCCCTTTTAGATCAGACGTCATATGCAAAGAGATTTGTTAAGTCTCATCGTTCCTCATCTGAGGGCATTCCATCTTCTCAAATCAGAAAAACAATGGTTAACGCATATACTCAAACCAACAGTTTGTGTTTGGCCGATGTTCGAACTGTAGTATCCAAAAAGAGGTTACCCGATCCTGACTTCAAAAAACTCAGTGATCAGATAAATGCTATAATAGGAAACGTTCTTGTTTTTGATATAACACGAGATTAGGCTATGATTTATATAAATTTCTATTTTCGTAACAAAAAAAAGTCGGTTTTGCTCTGAAACCCTTTGGGCAAAGAATATAAAAAATGTCATCGTAATTTACTTCATTTTTCCAAAAAAATGTGTTTTAATCGCCTACCACGATTTTCTATATTTTATATCATTGACAGTTAATTTTATCATTTTGTACACTGTTTTACTGGAAAAAAACTTTATTATTTTTATGGTGGTAAATTAAATGTCCGTGAGCGAAAAGGCATAATTTAAGAAATAAATTTATGAGAACTGACTCTTAGAACGGACAAAAAGTTCACGTGCGATTAGGGACTCAACATCATACAAATTCCGCAATCTTTGCCACAAATGTTCAAGTTGATATGATCTAAAAGACCACCAAACTTAATCCCCCGGAAACTCGTAGTTGGGAGTAATTTTCAAATTAATTAATCTGATTTTTGCTTTTTTGGAAAAACATAAATTGTTTTCTTCTTAAAAAGTATCAATTTGTTATTTATTGCTTTACATTTTATGCGATTATTTATTCCTAACCACTACACTGATTTATTAAAATTTGAAGAAAAAAAATGAAAAAAGAAAAATTTACCCCTCTGCCTTTTTTTAAAAGAGGCTTCACGGAACTCCCAACAAATAAATTCAAAATTACTAAATATCGGTCATGTCTCTAGACATTTAGCAACCTCTATTTAAACATCTAAATGGTTTTTATCGTTTTTTTGTTACTGTAATGAAAAAATTTTTGGGTCATTTTTATTCATGAATACAGTAATATGGAAGCCAGTTGACTATTTCTCAATCAAATTTTACTTTTTTTGATTACTACTTTTCCTTAAAAAGGGCCTATCATGAGATGGCTTCTGTTTTCATCAAACATTTGTTGTATCTAGATAATCAAAAAAAAAATTTCCAATTTTGTATCAGTCATGATACCTAATCCTGCTTGTGAGAAACGTCGGTCATTTGTTGACCGGTTGAAAATGGGTTTTACCTCTGGAGCCATGGGTAGAGCGTCTTCTAGTGACAAAAGTCAAAAGGATACTGATTCAGCCTCCAGTGGAAATAACACCCTCTCAAACATGCGTGCTCAGAATCGACAGCTGAGTGCCAAGAGAATGCAAGATCTCCGTTGGAGTAATCTTCAGGGTAAATTAGGAGAAACAATGGATTTGCGACGAAAATTGAGAATAAGCCATACAGCTTTCTTGACTCTGGTTAGTAACCAATTATTCGAATAAGTCAATAATTTGATCGATTCAACTTTATTTTGTAAAAAAATAGATTGCTATTAGTTAATTAAAAAAATAAAAAAATTTTGGATTTTATTATTTTTATGAAATATTGTCAGTCTTTTTGTTTCACGTCCTCTATAAAAGGGACTTCAAGGTATCTTGATCATTGTTTTCAAAAAAATGATTGTTAAGATTATTCACTACTATATATATTGTATATTAAATTTTGTTGACAAAATATATATCGAACTTTTCAGGTTAAGGAAAACCCCGGGCTTGCCAAACAACTTTCTCAGGACGTTCGTAAAAATGTCCTTCCACTTTGTATTGCCGATTTTCCTACAAAGCCTGTGGCGGCACTCCCTGATTCAGTCATGCCTTCAACCGTATCAGATACTGTGAGTTTTTATAATTATTTTTCAGTCTTAACTTACAACTATAAGCACAATGCTTCGGTCTTCTTCAAAACGCAATTTGTATAGACATCATTTTAAGCTTCTCATACTAAGCCTTTATACGCACTTTTAATAAAGAAAAAAAATTTTTTAGGCTTTGATGGGAAATAAATCCTTTGATATTGCTTTAGCTGACCATCTTGGAGATGTATGCTCGATTTTATGTCAACTGGACAAAATTCACGATCGTTATCACAATATGGGATCACCCCTTGTGCGATCTCCGTTTTGGAATTATTTGGCTTTAGCTACACCTCTCACCGATAATAATTATGTGATGGATCCAATCGAACCACCCAACAACTTTATTGAGAGTAGTATTGGTTAATTTTATTTATTACTTTATTAATTTATATGAGGACTGAATGTTAATTTTTATACTCTATATTGTACCAGAACCTCAACTTACAACAAAACAGTTCAGATTTTTTTATCAGAAATGAAATGACATCTCCGTTAAACTAACCACCAAGAATTATTGTTTAGGCCTTTGTGGTTTTAATTTGTTAAAACTTTTCCAAAAGCATAAAAAGGAGAAAAAGGGACCATAATAATTCATTAGAATATCTATTATAAAAAGTTTTGGAAAATCTATGTTTCTGCAAAACTTGAACATAACCATTAGCATAGCTGATTTAAACCCTATCACTATAAAGTCAATTTTATATTTTAGTAACATAAACATTTCAAATAAATTTGTCATTCCATTTTTAGGATACATCATAATCATTTAGTAATCAGTTTTCTAGTTAGAACATTAAATGACAGTTAACTATTGTTTCCTAAATAGTGTTTGAAAATATGTTGAATTTTTATTTTAACTGGACAAATTTTAATATATTTTTTTAAAGGGGGATTTTTAATTTTGATCTTTTATCAACAAAACAGTGTCACTCTTGACGATAGATCAGAGTCAAACACCTAAATATGTTTTTCATTTAATTTCGTGTTTTTCAGCAGAAAAAACGTTTTGATCAGAAAAATGACTAATTTTAATTTTTATTAGGAACATTTGATATACCCAATCGTTATGATGCAAGGGAAAAGGTGCTCATTCATGTCCTTGGAATAAATTCTCATCAATCGTATCAAACTCACGTTTCATTACCATCAGCCCTATCCGATCTTCAATCAGCTCATTTCCCTGGTTCAACAAACGATCAACTTTTAATTTCCGATTTTGATAATGATATGGATGTTGAGGAAATATCGACACGGCTACAAACTCTATTTTTGGGCAGTGGGAATGATGTGGCCAACTTAATTGCCTTCGTGTCTTCCGTTTTTTCAAAGGTATAACCGCATCCCGGTGTAAAAAAAACCTTATTTTTTTTCTCACCTTCAAAAACAACAGCCCACAAAAATTTCAATTTTTTGGGAATTTCGTTTCAATTTAGTGGGAAAAACAAGTGGACTGATTCTTGTTTCTATACTTTTTACATATGTATTAAAGTATGGGTAATATTCTTTAAAAGTTCCCAAAAAAAAATTTTCATATTTATTTTGTTACGGCTGTTGTTTTATATATTAGGATACGGAAAAAGATAGTAACCTCGAAAAAACATATTATTTATTAGTTACAATGTGGATATGTCAAATTAAAAAGTGATGTTGGTGTTACGATTCCAAAGATAGAGTCGATCTTAAATGACAATCGTTTATTGTCATCGTTTTCTTTTTTGCTAAAAATGAGGGATGAGAAGACCAAGTTGGTTTCCAACTGCCTTCTAAAGCAGTGGTCAGGGGAATCCGTGGTATCAAAAGGCGGGACAAAGAGTAAGAAATCCGGATCAAAATTTAGTGGTGTATTTGATCAAGTGAAGGACGGGTGCCTAATCCCAAGCTGTCAAGCGGTGAGTTATATTTTCCTATTTTTAATTTTTAACTTACATAAAATAATTTTCAAAATTCTAGCTTTTTTCAAAAAAAAAGTAAAAAGTAAATGGATATTTATAAAAATTTGCATCGCATTTTTATTGATTTAATCAAATATATATGTAAGTATTCACTCGTATAGCGCGCTGTACCGTTTTGTTATTTTGCTACTTATAGTTGATTAGCTTCCCAATTATCTGAATGCCTCTCAGAACTCACACATTCACCACAATGTGACTCCTAAAAAGTGATTTATCAAAAAGTGACCTCTTAAAAATTGTTTATTTTTTTATTGAAGAAGTGACTCAGCACTTTTAATGTTTAAATACCGACCTTTAAGTAAATTTTTGTTGATAAAAAAGAAGTTTCGATGTTCAACTTAAATAAGGCTAAATTCGCCTCTTTTTTGTTTTTCTTTGTTATACTTATTCAGACAAAAAAAACTCTATATTTATCAAGTTTTCTAGAAACTCATGGATTTCGGAGCTACCGCAGATGATATTTCTGTAAAGTTGGACATAAGTGGCTTACATGCACCTTTTGAGTATTTGAAACAAAGTGGACGCTGTGCCTCTGGAGATGAGTCACTCATGTCCAATCTTTCTCAGCTTGATGAGAGTTGTCTTGAACACGACCAAATGAATAAGTCGATGCAGGAAAAGCTAGAGAATCTTCTAGATTTTTATGGTTCCGACAGCTTCAACTCGGGGCCAGAAACCGAGGCAAAAAGGATGTCCGATAGTGCACTTTCTTCGGCTGCTCTGGCTGTTGCCAGTTTTCAGTCAAAACATGGACATGAACAGGTTTGAGAACTTTAATGTTTTGAAGTTTTACTGCTTGTCAAAAATAACTAGTTAGAAAAAATTTTCCGTTAAAAAAATCCCTAAGTCGCACTACTTTTTATTTTACTTCTTAATTCAAATTTCTTTAAGAAAAACTAGTGCTACATCAAATCTTCAAATAGTACCTTCATACTTCTCCAAAAAAGCTTCACTACTAACATTCAAATTTTTACTCGGCACCCCGTAGTAAAATCAACTGTTAATTCTAAAAAACTATTTCAGTATAATGTTCATCAGCTCATCAAGCATGTGACCGAACGTCATCAATTTCGGGATCTTATGTACGAGAGTAGAAATGTTATTGGAACAACTGCTAGTACCACTAGTGGCAACTTTTTGACACCTGATCAAACCGATTTTGATCTTTCAAGTGAGGCGTCATTTTTGCCTCCACTGACTAGACTCGATCCATTCAAACAACCTCGCCCTGGCGACGTCTGTGAAGACTCTGATGATTCGACCGAGGGAATGTGTGATGTTGGACCTGAGTTAAATTCCACCGAAATAATAGTGACACCCCTCTTACGAACATCACCACGCAACACGAAAATACGGGGCTTTGTTGGTAATGTATTTTAATATCGTTTATTTATGGGGCATTATTACAATATTACTAGCTTTCTAGGCAAAACATTTTCTAATGAAATTTCAATTATTTTTTAACCTTATTCTCGTTGATTTTTGCCAAGAGCATCCAAAAAAAAACCTATCAACTTCCTTCTCTCATAATCAAGCAATAACCAGAAATTCTATAAATAAATAACAAAAAAATTTCTTTAAATCTACCAAAAAAATCTAAGTTCATCTAATTCATGTTTATATTTATCACTAAATTTCTATGGTTAGAGAATTTAAATAAGCTTTTTCATTTCATTTTACTTTACTATTCCAGAAAAAAATCCTCAAACAACCATTTAATGTTTATGCCAATTGTTCATTGTAGCAAAAAAATTCATCCATGATGATCTAGCTCTCAATATATTCCTTTAAAATATCAACAGTGGGAACAAATTATAATCTATAACATCTGATAAAAATCAACTTCAATTACTTTTCAGATTCTCCTATTCAATCTTCACTGTCAAATACAAATGGTCAGACCTCGACCCAATCCAGATTTCATTTTGATGGTGTTAGCTGTGCCGACAGAAATCAGTCTCCGGGTCCAATGAACCCGTTCAAGAAACCAAGAACTGTTACGAACCCCATTTCGGTCAATGCTCAAAATTCCGGTGATATCGATATCGCCGCCGAAAACGTTGGGTGCTATGCCCCCGGACCAAATCCCCCAAGTTCCAGTCGAGTAGTCATAGAAGCGCCAGCCGATACAAGTGAGTCTAACTCTTGTCCAAGCACCCCGAGTGTCGCTTTCAACAAAAAGAAACGAAAGTCTATGCGTGGGAAATACAAAAAGTAGATCTTTTCTGATCAAAAAACCAGAAAAGTGAAAAACTGCTCACAACCAAAAAAAGCTGAGTATTTTCCGGAGATATAAACCCTCGTCTCCGGAACATCATTCCTGTTTTGTGCAAAAAAAATATAACTATAGACAAACGTAACCCGCAAAATTCAATTTTGTATCTTTTGTGTCTCATTATTTGCAATTAATTTTTACTCAGTTATATCAGTTGTTCATTTTTCTTGCTTAAAATAATGCCTTCTACAATGTGAGAAGTAAAAAAAGTCATTAATTGAGTTCCAGCTTTCATAGAAAAAAAATTTTGTCTTTTTAGTTTCAATTTTCAATAATTTTGTACACATCCAGAAAAATATTTTTTAAAAAAAGTTTTTAACTTATTATATTATAATATTCAACCATACAGACTATTTTTGGTGTGATGATTTATACGGTTTGTGTTCTTTGATGAGGAGTAGTATGAAGATATTCACATTTTTGCTGAAATGATTTTGGTTGAGCGTCTTCTGGGGTCTTTACTCATTCCCTTTAATTTTGATACTTCACAGCATTGATCATCTAAAATTTCTGTGATTTTAAGATGTGTTGTTTTTCTCGCGCAATAAGCACTCTTTAGCTAGGGACATCCAGGATAGGAATTGGATTTTTTTATAAGGTACCATTCCTTCTAGCATTTTTATTTTTTTAAAAGGTTTATTTCCTTTCATTTTTTTATAAGGTTTATCCTTACTGTTCAGGGATTTTATTCCATCGATGTAGATACTTGGGAAATAAGTGTTTCTAGATTTTTGAAGTTGAAATATTTCTTTCCTTGGATTTTTTTAGCTCTTCTTGCACGGCAGATTTGCCAACCTTTTTCTTTCAGCCATTCATGGAGTTTTGAATCGTGAAAGTGGTTATTAATGTCTTTTTCTTCAAGGTACATTAATATTTTTTTGCCGGATTCTTGACCTTTGTACCAATTTTCAAGTCTATTTTTAAATTTCTTATTATCAGTAATATTTTCTTTGGTCCATTTTTCGTTGAATTTTTTTATTTTTCCGTCATTTTGGTAAATGTCGGTGGTGTTTTGACATCCGTTACATAAGGCAAGGGTATGTTCCTGATGTTGACAGCGGTTTTTGTAATATTTTTTTATGTTTGTATCAAAATATTTTGTACCTATTGTCGATCTAATTTTTGTTGGAAGTCTGTTAAACTCTTGAGACCAAAGCATGGGGGCGGTTGTAACTGTACGACGATTTTCTACCATATCGGATCTTACGGGGTTAAAAAATGGGATTGCATCATTACTTCTCGTTTTTCCATAATTTGGCTGATAAAAACAGCTTACCAGTTTTTCAAATTCCCAGACAGGGTACGCTGTGGAGAGTATAGTATTCATTCTTGTCATTTGTGACATTCTGTGTAGGTTGTGGAAACTTAAGCTGAATGCTCTATACATAAGTATGTATTGTGGCAGAAGTTGAAATCTATTAAGTAGGCTTCTTTCATCTTTTGTCGTAAACTTTTTTTGTAGCAATTTGTTAACTTGAAATTGCCATTGTTTGTACCATATATTTTTAAAAAAAGGCATGTATGCTAAACCATGAGCAAGTTTTCCATTCATGAATGATTTTGTCATCAGAGATAAAGATTTTGGGCCTGTATATTTAAGCATTCCTGATATGAATCCATTATATTTTCTCATGGAGCTTGTCAGATGGGTAGCGTGTGGGGTAAAATTTAATTCGTTGTCCATGTGGATGCCCAACATGTTCATTGTTTTTTTGGATTCTAGAATATTACTGTCCATTGAAATTTTACAATTCATTTTTTCAGATGAGCGGTCCATCTTTATTATATTAAAAAAAGATTTTTGATAATTAATTTTAATATTCAATTTCGTACACATATCTGCAAAAGCTTGTGCAGCCTTATTTGCTTCTTTTATTACTTCATTTTGATCGTCCCCTGTAAAAATTATTTGGTTGTCGTCAGCGTACGAGAAGTTTCTTGAATTTTCAGTTAGATCGTGAGATTGCGTCATCAGAATCAGGAACATAACACAACTCAGGCAGCTACCTTGGCCATAACCTCTATCTGCAGCATCGAATGAAGTTGACTTCTTTCCTTCGATTTCAACTTTAATGGAGGGTTGTATGAGGAAGCTTCTTATTGACTTTAAGGCTGAAGTGTTGAAAATTTTTGTCATTTTTGACATTATAATTGGCATATCTGTGCTGCCGTAGGCGTTCGAGAGGTCTGTTAAGGTTATAACACCAAACCTTTTTTGCCCATCAAAAACTTCTTGGCGTACAGAGTTAACCATTTGCCCGACATTATGGCCTGCTCTAAATCCTATCATATCTTTATGATATATATCGGATTTTTCTAGAAAAAATGAAATTTGTCTAGACATGCACTTTTCCAGAACATTACAAATAGAGCTGCAGATTGAAAGAGGTCTATAATTTTTGGCATAACATTTTTCTCCTTTTTTATGAAGGGGGATACATCGGATTTTTCTGAAGTTTTCCATGTATTTACCATTTTTTAATAATGTGGTAATTAATTTCGCCAACATTGTCCAGTGAAGGGGGCTCATCAGCAGCAATAAATTTAGAGAAATACCATCCTCACCGGTGCTAAATTTTGAATTTTTGTTTTTCCGGTAGATGAGCTCGAGAGACGTAAGCAAATTTTTCCCTGATGGTGAAATTGGTAGATCGAACGAGAATTTTTTGTTACTATCTGTTTGGGCTGAGATCTCATCAAGTTTCATGTTTAGAGGGGTATAATCGTAACTTAATTTTAAGAAGTGTAGAGCCAAGTCATCAGGTCGAAGAGATTTTGGGATGGATATATCCATGTTGTGATATATTTTAATAATGTTCCAATCCATCTTCTGTTCAATCGCCATATTATTTATCGATTTTGTCCAGTGGTTTCTGAAGGAGCATTGAATTTCCTTTTTCAATTTTTTCTTAACATTTTTAATATCCTGCATATTTTTGATTATTGTATTCGAAAACCCTTCTGCCTTATATTTATTGTATAATGTGAAGGATTCTGATTCGAGTTCAATTCTTCTAAAAGTTTTTTTCATGGCTGATTTTCCCGTTTTCAGGGATCTTACAGAAATTGGCATGACGTTTTCTGCTAGGTTCTCAAATATTTTGTAGGCCTCTGTCGCATCACTGGGGTTCCATTTGTCTTTACGGAGAAGGGTGGATATTGATAATTCGTCACCAATTTGGGCTGATTTTAATTTTTTATATAGAAATGTATGTTGCAGATCGTCTGGTAGACTATCATCTTTTTCAGTGTGAAATTTTTTTAAATATCTAAATTCAAATGATGGTATACATTTATGAAGTTTTGGGCGGAATGAGATTTCTTTTTTTCTTTTTTTTGCAAATAACCAAGGAATCTCTATTTTACCAATTTGATGATCAGATAGACCAATATAATCTTTACAATTTAGAACTTCTAGTTTTGATACGCAAGTGTCACAGGTTTGAATGACCACATCCAAATAACTACCCCTACCAGATCTGCATATAAATGATGGTTTTTTCAACCATAAATTTTTAAGCGTGGTTTCTGCAAACTTTTGATTACTTTTTTCTCATAATAACGAGATTTTCCATCAATTACGCCATTAATGTGCCAGTTTAAGTCACCCACTAACATGGAACTTTTTTCATTTTCCAGAAATTCTAGGAAATTAATAAAATGGTCACAGTAGGCATTGTAGTCGATAAATCCATGTTGTTTCACCATATGGTTTTCAGGGTTGTTTGTAGGAGATCTGTATGTAGTGTAGATGGTGATTTTATTAATCTTTTTTGGGCCAAAATGGATTGCTAACTTCAATATTAATGAACTGTAATTTTCTACTTTACAGTGTTTTAAAATGTCTTTGTTGACCATAAAACATGACGATACTTTTCCAGTTGATGAGTTGAAGAAGACGTTATAACCACTTGGAATTTTTTGTGGATTTTTTCCATGGTCATATAACATTTCAGATATGCAAAATATACTGATGTCGGGAAGCTGGAGGTTTAAGTCAATAAACATGTTTTTATTGTCTCCCAACATATCTATACAGCGTAGATTCACAATGCCGATTTTTATTGTGCTACTTTTGATAGATATTTCACTTTCAGAGTTTGTAGGCGGAATTATTTTTATTTCATTTTCTGAAATTATATTGTTTTTTACCACCGGTTTATTATCATGCCATGATATATATTTTTGAAATGGATCAAAGTTTTCCCATATATCATTTTTAAAATTCGGTATAACTGTTTCCCGGTTTACGTTTATGGTGGATGTAAGCGGAGAACAAATTGCAGTGTCGTTTGATTTTTCATCTGATAAGAAGGTTGGAAGGGCGGTTAATTGCATGATGGTAGAGTCTGCTACGCTTGTAGCTGGAATCGTTCGAGAATTTTCTGGTACATCATCGTACAACTCATAATCCAATTTGAAATTGTCAATTTCAGAAGTAATTTTTTGGCTTTTTATCAAGTTGGTTGGCATTACCGGAACAGTATTTTTTAAGTAATCTACTCTTAATTGTAGATCGTCAAAAATGTTTTTTAAAACTTCAAGATCATTATCTGATAGTTTTATTGGCTGGACATCATTCCAAATTTTTTCCAAGGGGTGATTTTTTTCTAATGGAATTTCCACAATTCCGGTTTCAAATATTTTTAATAACGTTATCATTAAATTTTCAAATATTTCGCCTGCAATTGAATTTGAAATCAGGTTTTTGTTTCTGATTTTTATTACAGGGATAACTTTTGTACAGTTGATAAATTTTTGTCCAATTGCACTTCTTATTTTGATAAATTTTTTCGAAATTTTTGACAGGAATTGTTTTTTGAGGTTTCTCATCGTGATTGATTTTTCTCGATGTGCTTTTCTACGTACTTCAAGAAAATTCTTATTTTTGATTAACGTTTTATTTAATGAGTTTTTGGAAAAAATTTTGTTGGTGGGTTTGATGTATTGAGGCCGGCTGCCATACCTTCATTGACCAGTACTTTCTTGATTTTCTTTTGTAGGGGATTGTGGAGTTGAAGGTTGAAGTGGATTAACGGTATCACTGGATAACATATTTTCACCGTTTTCTGGAATTTTGAAAGATAGCATTTTTTAAGTGAGAGCATTGGATTCAGAGGATGTAAAAAATGGTTTAACTTTTTGGCCAGGAGTGTTTAAGTTAATTCCATTTTCTCCTAATTCGCTATGCCATGAAATATTTAAGGAGTTTTCAGGTCTATTTTTTTTGTTGAGATTGAGAACTTTTCTATTATTTGCTCCATTTTTGGATATGGTTATATCATCTGATTTGAATGATCCTGGAGAGACGGCTTGAGAGTGATTTCTCTTATTATTTTTTTGAGGAGTTTCTTGATCAGGGATAGAATCAATTTTTCCGATTAAATTTGCTCCGATGATTGAAATTTTTTCGGATTCCAAATTTTCAACATCTTCCAAGGCTTGTGAGAATTCTTCATCATCTTCAGCTGTAAAGTCATTTTTTTCAGTTGAAGTGGTGGGATGACTTTCTTCTAATGATTTTTTATGTGCAAAAAGGATTGCAGATACTTCCGAAATATCATTATCAATTTTTTGCGATCGAGTTTTGCGATCAGATTTTGAGGAATTTCTAGAGAGAGGTCGACTCTTTGACTTTGGAAAAGCATCATTTGAAATATTTGAGTCATTGTGGCCCTTTTTTTGTGCCGTAGAAGTGATTGATGGTGATTCAAAAAATAACATTGGGATTGGTAGAGTTTTTGAACACGATTGAATTCTTGGAGGAGTAAATTTCAATGGTGTTTTCTTTTTACCATTAAATGACCGTGATGTCATTGGAAGTGACTCATTTGGGTCTTTGAATTTTGGAGAACGGCGACTAAATTTCTTGAAGGAAGTTGTCAGTGAGACTGATGAATTTGACATTGACTCAGATAAAGATTCGTCAGCATAATTTCCAGAGATTTCAAATTTTGATCCCAATTTTGAATTATTCGAAACGGATATATCTGCGTCAGAAAGTTTCTTCTTTTTATGGGAGTTTTTCTTTGAGATTTTTCCAGACGCAAGGCGCAATTCAGTAACAATTTGTGAGTTCAAATTTGTAGAATCATTCATGATTTTTGGCGCGGAAGAATTGGCCAAACTTAAATTAGCAGGTGAAGTAACTATTTCATCATTTTTTGGCGGGTTTTCTGCTTGTCTCCGTTTATATGGATCAGCTGCTCTAGAAATTACTATATCACGAATTACACCAATTTCAGCTACATTTTTGTTTTTTCCGCTTCTTATTTCTTTTTTTACTTCGTGTTCGCGGTGATTTACAAAATTTTTAATTGCAGGTGTAATTTCAGCAATGTCGTAACCATAAATTTTTACGTTATATCCTGCAATAAATTCGTCGTCTGAGGACTTCCAGTGGCGCATCCAAGAATTATAATCCGATTCAGAGCCATTGTAGTTTTGACTAATCAGTAGAGCATCATTAGAAAAATCGGGCTTAGGGAGTTCATCAAGCTCACCACGATCTGTGTTGATAACGCCATGAATAAATCTATTAAAGGCCATATCAGAAATTCTTTTGTTATAAATTGCAGCATACTTAACCATTACACACCAATAATTTTCTGAACCATTACACACTTATTGTACTAAATTGTACAAGCCCTTTTCAAAAAATCATAAAATTACTATCACACATCCGATCTCAAAGTTACGACTTATTAAGCAAGTTCAAACAAATATCTTCAAACTTGTCTTTTTAAAATAGTATTTTTTCAATTTCAAAGGGCTCAAAAGCGACACTCCTTTAGCGATAAAAGTCACATTTTCGATATTTCTGTCTATATATAAAAACTCAGACATTTTCAAATTATGTATTTTAATTACATATGAAACATTAAATAATTACCTAACTGAAGCATTTTTCAAAATTATTCTCTGATTAGTATTATTGGAGTAACGAAGTTTTTTGTAAACTCTAATTTTTCAAAAANGAAAATTTTGAGAAAAATCTCGAAATTTTTTTTTATGATAAGAGCAGAAATGCATTTTGTTGCCTTCTTGAGGCTATTTGGTGCAGTTATTATGTCCCTAACCTGAATTAAAAAACCGTTGAGTACCCCCTTAAATAAATTATATCTTCGAAATGAAGGTGAAACGTGGCGGTACTCAGGCATAAACCCGCTCTGTATGATACGATATCATTGATAGCTCTATCTAGTCCATTTTCGTTTTATATATATATTTTACATACATGTATATTAACTGTTTTCAACCGTCATCTAGTGTCGAGAGATCTTTTCAAATTTGTTGGAGACAAAACACAACCCATCCTAAGTGAAAAAAAAACATATTTTTAAACATTTTTTACATTAGTACTACATGTTGGCAGTTCGTCAGTGACACAGAAATTAACCCTTACGGACCCGAAGTCCGTGCCGGTGCAATCGACGGCTCCTAAGGGAACGATAAAGCTGGTCAAAGCAAAATTGGGTGGGAGTTTATCGAGCCCTGATACGGCGATTTTACCCGGAATTTTGCAAATTCCCGGGAATTCTGCCGGGATTATTCAGCAGACCGGGAACTTGGTGATTGCTGAAGAAACACAGAATACAGATATTTTGAGTGAAGAAACAACAGAGAGTTCAAAACAGCCTGAAATATCACCTGATATCCCGCCAGTCTCAGAAAATTGAGTTTTAGTTTAAATGTCTAGAAAATATCTTTATATAAGGATTTTTATTGTCCGTTATATAATGAACTCATACAAAATATAATAATGTTCTCAAAAAATGAATTTCATAGTATATCATAATATGATAAAGTCAATTATAATCATATATGCTGTATAAGTCAATTGTAAGGTGAAGGTATCTCTAGCATTGATTTGTTTTAACTTGCATGAAACGCAAAGAAAAAATTCAAATTTCTTCTTGATTAGAATTTTATGCACCGATAAAATTTGAAAAAAAAATTTGTCGTCATCTGTATGTTTAACCCGTGTGAGCACCAGGAAAAAAAAGTTCCGCAAGGCACCCAAGCCTTTATAAAGGCTTTTTTTCAAGATTTTTTTCTGATTGGTTTATATATAATCAATCAAAAATTATTTTTAAATAGTTAGTTATTTTAAATAGGTAGGTTTAAAATTTGATGAAAAAATCACAATTTTTCATTAAAAATGGTTATTTTCCCCTATAAAAGCAGATTAGTACACTTCTGATATTATTTCTGGGTCAATATACTAATCAAGTGACTCTGGACAATTTTAATTGCTCGAATTAATTTTTTAATAATTAAAATATTTTCGTGAAATACTTAAAATTGAAAATTTTGAAATATCACTTCTGAAAAAAAATATCTGTTCCTGTATACCAATTAATCTTTGTTTTGAGTGTCAACCATGGACAAAACCCTTTCCTAAAAACTGGCTATTTTCAAATTTTAATTGACGCAATAGGTCGAATTTAATTTTTTTAGAAGTAAAAGATTCGAAAAAAATCTCAAAAAATAAACCCTCCCTAATATTTGAACAAAATTTCCAAAAAAAAAAATAAGTTATTTTTTTGACATCCTTGCAAAATTCTTTATAATGTATCCGAACGAGACAATTCTACGATGATTTTTTTGCATTTTTTAGATGATTTTAAATATGCAAAAGCATTTATAAAGGCTTAGTGCTCACACGGGTTAAAGAATAATTTAAACTCGCGGGAACTTTTTAAAAAAAAATTAGTTTGAAATATTTCTCATTTTGTATGCAATAAAAAAATCCCATGCTAAAAATACCGCCGCTCAATTTTAATATCCCTGCACTTTTCATATTTAACGCCTTCCGCGTTTTAGTCTTTATGATCCATATAATTTTGAAATATACTGATTTAAAATATGGGGTGCATTTTTGGAGACACTTTAAAGAAAATTCGATTTAAATTCAAATACAGTTGTAATTTTGAATGATCAAGTCGAGCCTCCATTGACAAATGACAAAATTAACCAAAATAACTCTTCTAAGATTGCTTAATAATCTTGATACAATCTATTTTTTCATGAAAAAACGTTTGTTTAGAAATTAATATCTGCCTTGTGAACATAATTATTAATTTCCATCTTCGAACTAACTATAATGTAATTTTTCCCCTTATTTTAAGATGAGTAAAGGATGACGGCTGATTTTGGCGATATCAACAATTTGACCGTTAGAATCCGATGGCTGATTCAAGCTGCAAACAGTTATTCGAATTTAGCCTCAGCTCCATATAACATCACTCAACTCAATAACGTTAGTTTATGAAAAGTGTTTAAAAATGTCTACACTCTAGTCCTTCTTAGAACGACTCAAGTAATTTACCATTTTTTACTTTATAATCTTGATTTATTACATGTAATAAATGATGATCATGAATGTTTAATTTCAACACACTATTTAATTACAAAATATATTTTCGGGGGGCTATGATTTCATTCAACTTTTCGGGCACTATTTTTCACCAGCATGCGATATACTTGTCTATTATCCGGAGATATCGATTTCGGCAAACATTCCCAGGAAATTTCTCTAGCTATGAACTTAGGCTTTGGGCGTTTCTGAATGATTTTGACAGATATTTCTAAAAGAAACATTTTGTTTTTAATTGACCCAAACAATACATACAAGTAATTTTTAGGACAAATGCATTCCGACCTACAATTTAAACTTTTATTTTGGGAACTTTCAGACAATTTGAAAGACATCATTTAAAAATATAATTGGAAATCAACCAGGATAAAAAATATGAGTCAAAAAAATTTGTCGGCAACATAAAATTTTTTTGTCTAATTAGAACATTTTTTATATCATGTTAATACCGCCTAGCGGAACCCCTACTTAATATTATGATGCCAAACCAAATTCGTTTGGTAAATTTTACAACCCGTTATATAAACTTGTACACGATATAATAAAATAATCGTACTGATATATTATATATCAAAATAGTGCATAACATAAATTAAACCTTTCTAATAGGATATTTTACTACTATTTTGGTTACTGAGCCGTAACATAAATGGGTTTGCTCTAATTATGTTACGACTCAGTAATCATAATGGTAGTAAATATCTAAGTTTTCTAAACAAAATTAACGCCGTGAAGCCGATAGAAATATTATTTTTTGGACTTTAGTTTTTTCTGTCGTTTCGCCTCTTTGATTGTTTCGCAAGCGATTGAGAAAGTTTTTATATTACATAGATTCAAACCTTCAGCGTGGCACACCCCATTAAGAAAAACGCACATGAACTTTGGGTAATATTGTGGATTCGAAGACTATTTTTTGTTAGAGATATTGTCATTTTTTAACACATGAAGCTTTCCGATATCAACAATAAGCTAATTTATTTATTGAGAACAACAATCTCCAGTGGTAAAGAGAGAACGGACACATGATTGACCAATTCATTTTTAGGCGCGCTCATTGGCCACGCATAACATTAATCTCGACGGCCTTTCTTTGCTTTTCTCGAACAAAAAATTAACATACTGTATAATTTTATTTATGTTGTCTAGAAAAGGCTGTGGAAATTTTTTGTTATGAGTGGCCAATGAGTTCCTTAAAATGAATTGACTAATTGTGTATCCGTTCCCTTTATGTCACTCGAAATTGTTGTTCTCGATAAATTCACAAACACTGGAACAACATATTATTAGAATTCATTGAAATTATAATATAGGCGAGATAAAAGTTTGGTGTAGGAGAAAAGCGGGTAAAAATTTAAAATGTTGATCCTGAGAACACTGCACATATCTGAAATTCAATATTTTGGCATCTAGTTCGAATTTTTGGACCAAAACTTTTTGCCAAAATATTTTTGTAATTTAACACCTTTCATGGAGTCTAATTACAGTTTATTCATATTTTAAGCCATAAGTCATGATGACCTTAAAATATACCTACATGGGTAGTTTTCCCAGAGAAAACGTTTGGCAATAACATTTTCGCCATATGACACCTCTAACGGGGTCAAATTACAGATTTTCCGTTCTTTTCTAAAATGTTTTAGGGGTGACAAATTAATTTATTCAAAAAATTTCTGACAAAAAGTTGTACACTAGGTGTACCCTTATCCGTACACCTCAGCTCGGCCAAAAATCGTTCGGATAAGGGTACACGTCTACATAGGCGTTTAGGCTTATAAGCGTTTTCATCTCGACCAAAAATCGTACGGATAAGGGTACATCGTACGGATAAGGGTGCGTACGGATAAGGGTACACCCAGTGTACTAGATGCCAATATATTAAATTTAAGATATGTGCGGTTTTCTCAGAATCGGCATTTAAAATTTTAACATGTTGATTTCCGATTTTACCGGACTTCCGGTACAAAATCCAAAAAATTTGGTCGTCGAGTTTTTTCTTGGCTGTTAAATGCATAAATCTACCTTAGCTAAACTTTTATCTCGCCATAATAATTTCGTTATTTTCAGTATGACAACTCGTCTAATACCTCGAATCTTTAAATGTAAACGCTAGACATTTTCGATCAAAAAATGAAAGATTTTTTATATCTACTAAATGAAACTTCCTTGGTAATTTTTTTTAATGAACATTAGTTATGTCACATTTTGAAACCTACTTTATGACCACTAGGTGGCCCAAAATTTTTTTTTTGTTTTTGTTATTTTGAACATTTTTTGCACTGATTAACTGAAGTAGTTTATATTACTATCGGTTTAACTTTGGCCCCTGGTTCTCCAGGTCCGAACCCTACACATAACCCTTTCTATGACTAAATTATTTAAAGCAATTTTTTAGAGCTTGAGTGCTGAAAGTTCCAGTGGTTCTCAACATCCGAAAAAAAAATTCAAAGACAATCGTACTGCAACGGATCAGCTGGTATTACTGCTAGTGCAAAAATGTTGCGATATTAAATACTGCAGCTCGTTAACTTCGGAGGAAGCAAAGACTATATGGGATAATTATTATGTAAAGTAAGTAATATGGGCCATATCATATGACTTTAGTCAAATAATTATTATTGATATCATTTGTAACAAAAAATTTGTTATTGTACTACAATAATTGTAGTGATCATTTTTAAAATATTAAAATTTAAACATACTGTCATGTTTCGAATTTATTACTTTTTTTTTTTTTAATTTTTAACGGTGCCCCTTTTTCCATGACGATTTTGCGAAAACCATAGGAGGTATCGAGAAATGGTTTCTTGCATTTAACTCTCAACAAAAAAGCTCAATGGAGATGTTTTCATAATTTGATTTGACATCCGGATATAGACCGTAATGTAATTGTTGGTGGGTTCAAATCTCGGTAGACCCACACTTTTTGTGTAACACAAATCATATAGAGCCATTTTGGAATCTAGAAATCTCAAGTGTAAAAATCAAAAAAGTTTTCAACTTGTACTCGTTCAGATATCTCAAAACCATAATTATTCGAGGAAATCTTTGAAAAAATATATAAAAAGTACATTTCGACTTTTTAAGGCAATTCTGCCGTTTTGGCTTTTCATAAATATAAGGTCGCTTTTTTTTAGGTCGGTATTCTGTTCTAAGAGAGAAGGGGTATCTGTTCTGAGAGAACTAGGACTAGATAGCGACAAACGGTTTTTTGCATCTTAATCTTAACCGAATTTGAAATTGCAGGATTTTTTCTTTTTCTCCGATGATTACCGGTAATTCGCAAAAAAACGTTTTTTTCGGTCATTTTGAGCAATTTCGATGACTGATTTCGGTCACGTGATCAACCTAGGAAGCCAAAAATTTTTCTAGCGCATATTTTTTTCCAAGTTTCACGTGCAGAAAACTATTTGTCGCTATCTTGTCTAGTTCTCCCAGTCGAAATCATGGTGGGGCCACCTAAAAAAAAAGCGAACCCTAAGCATAAAATGAAAACACCCTTTTTTACAGTTAGAGCTTTTGTACCAGTTAGGGAGTGAGAACTGTAATTAATTTTCAGAGTATTGTGGTAATTAGTGTATTTTCGCTCGATTTTGAGGAAAGCCGGATGTCGAAAAAATTAACATTTTCGAATTACGCTTATTTACTTGTCAGCTGAATGCAAAAAAACGTTTCTGGATATGTGGAGATCACGAAAAGTACTTAACTTTCAGAACAACCTACTATTGTGTTTGTCAAAAAGGTCAAAGCGTCCGAAATTTGCCCAGAACCTACGTTATTTTGAAGAACACTAACGTCTATAAGGACAAAACGCCAATTTTTAAAAGATTAGTTGTATTTTGAAATACCTTAATAATGCAGTTTTATTAATTTCTTCTTCGTTTTCCGAGCTATTTTATCTCGGAGTGTATTAAATGGAGATTGCTCATGGTTTCATAACCTAATGTCCACTTTAGTGAAAATACCGAATAGCAAGTAAAACAATTTCATTCGCTGACGGAGGAAAACTTCAGAAAGAACAGGATTTCGATTATAAATAATAACAATTTTTTACATGAACAAAACGGCAAAGCCAGACATGTCCTTCTAAACATGACAATTCGGGAACGTCGCTTATAGTTTAAATTATTAATTTCTGTCTTTCAGAAAAGTAAACCAACGTTCAAAAGTCGTTTTATCCCGTTGCGATCTTCCTCTACTTTACAAGTGTCAATTTTGTGCCATAATTGATCCCACCGAAGATCGCCGCTTTTCGCGTAAAGATCAGCTCCGGCGTCACTACCGTTGTCACTTAGGGGACAACACCGAAAAATGTCCCTTGTGCTCGTATACAGCCCATCGCAAAGACCATATGAAACGACACATTAAGGTAGTTTTTTTTAGCTCATCCCACACTTTCACTTCATGTCATTTGAGAATAGAATAGGATAATTGAAAACTGATTTTTACATCGAACAGTCATATGAAAACAACACAATTGGATGTCCTTGAGCCGGTAATCGACATTCAGAGTTCATATCAGGAAAACTGCACATAAATTTTTTTATATATTTCCCTCTCAAATATTTTGTCTGATTACTGTTTCACGGTATATTGGCTAGTTAGTTTATTGCTTTGGTAAGACTTGATTGGGGCCTGCTACAGATAAATGTACAGTTTTTTTGTAATAATGTTTTACAATAAATTAAAGTGTTGTTTATGTTTCGAAATTGATTTTGAAAATACGACAAAACTTAAATTTGTCACCACTAAAGCTATTTTCTGAAATTTTTTTTTTTTGAAAAATAAATTTTTCGAAAAAAATTTTGGTCATTTTGAACAAAAAATGCGTAGGCGGAACACTTGAAGATGAACAGTAGTTACTCTGTTAGAGTTACCCTTATTGGAGTTACCTTTTATCTGTTAGGTTACCCTTTTTGAGAAGTTCATGTCAGTTATCTGTTAGAGTCACCCCTTATAAAAAATCTCAAAAACTCTAGACTTTCAAAATTACATTTCATTTTTTTTGTTATGCACATTTTATTTTTAATTTAACTCATGAACAAAATTGTTAATTAAACAGTAGAGGCGGTTGACAGAACGTTATTCCATGATGTTTCCCAGTTTCTTGGTAGCCAAGGTGTGGATTCTCTTCACGTAATTTAATCAAAAAATTTATCCAAAATAGCTATATTTCGACCGTTCACGCTCATTTTTATAAAGTGGCATTTTTGAATATCAAATTTTTCGATTACTTCTTTAAAACTAGAATTTTTAATTTTGTTAAATAATGAAATTTAAGTTATGTCTGTTTTTTTAAATACAAAAAAACAGACATAAACTTAAATCTATAAGTTAAAAAAAAGAGAACTTCAAATTGGAAAAATATTGAGAGTCATCTGTTAGAGTTACCCGAGCAATCACTCGTTAAGTTACCTTTTATCTGTTAGAGATTACTGTCGTATTGTCTTAAGCGGACGTTTGTCTTAGCGGATTTAGTGTCTTTTTTCCGTTTTTGGGGCGAAAACCTACGCATTTTTTTCAAATTTCAAAATTTTCTTACGTCTAAGCGGACGTTTTAATACATATGTATAGTCATTTAACACACGATTTCTTTTGTACACGATTTCATTTAGAAATTCATATCAAAAACCATAATAATATAGAGATAAATTCCCAAACTTTTTTTAATGGTATATTTTCGCAATTTTTAATGGATATTTTTTTTAATTTTTGATGAAAATTACCAGCTGTTTTGGACGTTTAGGCTGCTCTATTTCCGATGGACTTTTGGCTCGGAAGATGAAAATAGGGATGGAAGACTAAGGACAATTCAGGATAGGATTTATGATGTGACTTGTATATTTTTAGATTATAGGTTTTAGGTAGATTATAGGTTAGTATTTCCAAGAATTATGCGATTTATTGGTCGAATCTTGTTCACCGGTATACTCGTTTGTATGAATTCACAATTGGCGATTGCTATGGACAGTAATATTTGGTAACAGAAAAGGTAAATTGACGACAGAAATGTCTGAAAAATAAATGTTTCTGTTGAGATTAAAAAATATGTTTAGAATTGAGTTTATGGTGGAAATTAAATACCACAAATTCAACGAAGGATAATCAATTGTTCATCAATTATTCATCAAAATTAAATCAAAATATAAAATC
>SCLH01000986.1:166911-194128 GCA_004367855.1 Oikopleura vanhoeffeni | reverse complement strand
AGATAATAGAGAAGAATTTATGAAAAAAGAGAAAAGAAATCGCATGTGCCGTTCGTGAGGTATACTTTTTTTTGTAAAATAATCTTCATTTTGCCTATATTTAACTATAGCAAGGAATTTTCAAAAATAATTTTCGGCGAATTAAGATGAATTTATAAAATATGCTTGGTTTAAATTGTAGAGAATTTTTTTCTGATCAATAATACCGGCATTATGTGATTTTTGGATACGTGGATATGACGGTATACTTCAATGAAAAGAAATACCAGCAATTAGGTTTTATGCATTTAAAGGTTGATGTGATAATATTTTCTAGAAATGAATCAGTTTTTGACTTCTTAAGGTTACGGACTACAATATACAATTGGAAAAATAAATGTTCACTCAATTCTCACAAAAGATATTTGAGTTTTAAAAACGCCTTATTTTTCCCCAGCACATTACTGGAAGCACCCACAATCCCCTTAAGTTAAGATGTAACATCTAGCTCCTGGATATCAAAATTTTCTCTTTCTTTCAGTATCAACTTTAATTTGTAAGCTTAACAGCCTTGCGTGCCCTGATTTTCGAATTTCTTTTTATTTAGAGAAATTTCAAAAATAAATGGGTTTTTTGCGCATGTTCGCTGGTACAATGGCATTTCGTCGAACAATATCAGATTTTTTTCAAATAAAAGCACTTCTTTAAAAGTTTGCAAAGCGAGGAGGTGCGTCGAGTTTTTTCTACAATTTTCATCATAATTAGGCTTTTAGATGCATTCAAAGTTTATTCACCCTTTAATTCGTCAAAAATAGGATTTTAAAGAAAAATTCCAAAAATTTTTTTGAGTAAAAATCATAATTTTCAACAAATTTTTGTCAGTAAGTTGCACAATAAAAATTAATTGTAAAAATAGTCAGATCCAATGTCTAGATCACGAGAAAAAGTTAATTACCTGAAAAAAAAACTTAAAAAAACTTCCATAATTATGAAAAATTCGGAAAATTTTTTTTATCGAAATTCATCTTTTTTTTTAGGTTTTTATAAGCAAACCGTTTACAAAAGTAAGAATGCAGCTAAAATCAAGTTTCTGTCACTTCTGAGTCTCGAGAAACAGCCTCCGTCGGTTACCCCAAATTTCTGGATCTAAGAAAATATTTGGAAATTTTATTTTCGAAATTTAAAAAAAATTATTATCATTTTCAAGATCTAATTCACAGTGATCTAACGCAACAAAAATTAGAGCCAAAGAGTTACAACTTCAAAAGATACAGTGCGGTTAAAGAAAATAAAACTTTGAACATATAGAAAATTTTGGAAATTTTTTGACATCGAAAATTTTTTTTCTTTATATTTTTGGAAAAGAGAGAGATAGGTCCGACGCGCTACACATAACCCTTTCTAGTGAACTAAATTAGTGTTAAAAGCAATTTTTTTAGAAGCTTGAGTGGCTGAAGGTTCGCAGTGGTTCTCACATCCGAAAAAAATTCAAAGACAATCGTACTGCAACGGATCAGCTGGTAATTACTGCTAGTGCAAAATGTTTGCGATAGGTAAATCTGCAGCTCCGTTCACTTTCGGAGGAAGCAAAGACTATATGGGGATAATTAATTATGTAAAGTAGTAATATGGGCCATATCATATGACGTTTAGTCACAATAATTATATTGATACTCATTTTGTAACAAAAAATTGTTTATTGTAGTGATCAATTTTAAAATAGTTAAAATTTAACATAACTGTCATGTTTCGAATTTATTACTTTATTTTTTTTTTTTAATTTTAAACGCGTTGCGCCCTTTTTCCATGAACGATTTTGCGAAAACCATAGGAGGTATGAGAAATGGTTTCTTTGCATTGTAACTCTTCAACAAAAAGCCCTCCAATGGAGATGTTCATAATTTGATTTTGATCACGGATATAGACGCCGTATGTAATTTGTTGGTGGGTTCAATATGCTCGGTATGACCACTTTTTGTGTAACACAAAATCCATTATAAGAGGCCATTTTGGAATCTAGACATCTCAAGTGGTAAAAAGTCAAAAAAGTTTTCAACTTTGTACTCGTTCAGATATGCTGCAAACCATAATTATTCGAGGAAATCTTTGATTAAATAATATAAAGAGTACATTTCGACTTTTTAAGGCATATTCTGCCGTTTTGGGGCTTTCATAAATATAGCATAAAAATGAAAAAACAACTTTTTTACAGTTAAATGCTTTGTAGCCAGTTAGGGAGATGAGAACTGTAATTCATTTTCAGAGTATTGTGGTAATTAGTTGGTATTTTCGCTCGATTTTGAGGAAGCCGGATGTCGAAAAATATTAACATTTTCGAATTACGCTTATTTACTTGTCAGCCTGAATGCATAAAAAACGTTTCTCGGATATGTGGAGATCACGGAAAGAGTACTTAAGCTTTTCAGAACAACCTACTAGTGGTTTTTGTCAACAAGGTCAAAGCGTCCGAAATTTGCCTCAGAACCTACGTTATATTGTTGAAGAACACTAAGTCTATAAGTGACAAAACGCCATATTATTTAAAAGATTAGTGCTGTATTTGAAATATCCTTAATGAATGTGCAGGTGTTTATTAATTTCTTTCTCGTTTTCCGAGCCTATTTTTATCTCGGAGGTATTAATGGGAGATTGCTCATATGGTTTCATAACTCTATATGTCCACTTTAGTGAAAATACGAAGAGCAATGTAAAAACAATTTCATTCCGTCTACGGAAGGAATACTTCAGGAAAGAACAGGATTTCCGATATAAATAATGAACATTTTTACATGACAAAACGGCCAAGCCCAGACTGTCCATTCTAACAATGCAACTCATACGGAGAAGCGTCCGCTTATGTCTTAAATTATTAATTTCTGTCTTGTCAGAAAAGTTAAAAGCACGTATCAAAAGTCGTTCTATACCCGTTGCGATTTCCTCTAGCTTTACAACAGTGTCATTTAAATGTGCCATAATTTGATCCACGCCGTCAAGATCGCCTGCTTTTCGCGTAAAGATCAGCTCCGGCGGTCCACTACCCGTTGTCATCTTTAGGGGACAACACCGAGCAAAATTGTCCTCGCTTGTGCTCGTATACACAGCCACAGCTCGCCAAAGACCATATGAAACGACACATTAAGGTAGTTTTTTTGCTCATTCGCCATCACTTTGACTTCATGTCATTTGAGAATTAGAATAGGATACATTGAAACTGATTTTACATCGAATCAGTCATAATTGAAAACACACACAATTGGGATTTGTCCTTGAGCCGGTAATTCGACATTCAGACGTTCATATCAGGAAAACTGCACAATTAAATTTTTTTATATATTTCCTCTCATATTTTGTCTGATTACTGTTTCTCGGTATCTTTGGCTAAGTTAGGTTTATTGCTTTGTAAGACTTGATTGGGGCCTGCTACGATAAATGTAACAGTTTTTTGTGTATAATTGTTTACAATAAATTAAAGTGCTTGTTTTATGTTTCGGACTAATTAGATTTATGAAAATACACCACAAAACTTAAATTTGTCACCACTAAACGCGCTATTTTGCTGAATTTTTTTTTTTTTGAAAAAACTATAAATTTTCGAAAAAAATGCTTTTGGTCATTTTTCAAAAAATAATTGCGTTAGGGCCGGAAACACTTGAACCATGATGAATAGTAGTTACTCTGTTAGAGTTACCCCTATTGTAGTTACCTTTTATCTGTTTAGCGGTTACCCTTTTTTGAGAGTTCATGTCAGTTATCTCATGTTTGATTACTCCTAAAAAATCCTCAAAAAACTCTAACTTTCAAAATTACCATTTCTTTTTTTTGTATGTGCACCTTTATTTTAATTTAACTCATGAACAAAATTGTTTATTAAACAGTAGAGGTCGTTGATAGAAACGTGATTCCGATGGACGATTGAAATAAGAATTTCAAAACTCAAAAATGGGTATCGATGTTTTTAAACCTATTCTGTAGAGAATTTTTTTCTGGTCATTTAAGACGCTAGGATTTTTTTTTTTTATGAAAAATTTTCAAAAAAAAAAATCGATTTTTAAGGTCAATTTTTCGTGATTTTACATGGTAAATGTGATCCATTCTAGCGAAGCCGTATGAAGTGCTAGAAGGCCTGATTTTTTGCCAGTGAAAATTAAGCGTTTTTCGGCTACCCGTTTTTTTAATTGAGGTCGGCGACCAATATTTGACCTCCAAATGACCGGTCAAAGTTCAAGGTCAATCTCAAGTTCATCGTATAGACTTGTAAGTACCCCCAAAAAGAATCGGAAAGGTCGACTTTCTAATGAACGTATTAGGAACTATGGGTCAATAATGTACTGAAAGGTCGCTAGAGAGCAAAAACTGGTCAACACCCAAGGTCAACCTCAAGTTCATCGTGATAGACTTGTAAGTACCCCTAAAGAATCGGAAGGGTCGACTTTCTGATGAACGTATTAGCAAACTATGGGTCAATATGTACTGAACAGGTCGCTAGAGAGCAAAACTAGAGAGCAAGTTTTTGCTCTCTAGCGACCTTTTCATAGCATTATTGACCATAGTTCCTAATACGTTCATCAGAAGTCGCCTTCCGATTCTTTAGGGTACTTACAGTTCTAACGATGAACTTGAGGTTGACCTTGGTGTTTCCAGTTTTTTGCTCTTAGCGAACCTCTCAGTACATTATTGACCACTAATCGTTCATGTAGAAGTCGCCTTCCGATTCTTTTGGGAGGTCTAGTCTTACAACATTGAACTTGAGATTGACCTTGAACTTTGACGGTCATTAGACCGGTATATTGGTCGCCGACCCTCATTAAAACGGGTAGCCGAAAACGCTTAATATTTTACTGGCCAAAACATCAGCCTGCTAGCACTTATACGGCTTCGCTAGAACTGGATCACATTACTGTAAAATCACGAAAATTGACCTAAATCGATTTTTTTTTTGAAAATTTTTCATAAAAAAAAATCCTGAGTCTTAAATGACCAGAAAAAAAATCTCTACAAGATGGTTAAAAACATCGGATACCCATTTTTGAGTTTTGAAATTCTTTATTTCAAATCGTCATGATGTTCCAGTTTCTGGTAGCCAAGGTGTGGATTCCTTCCGTATTTATGAAACTTTTATCAAATAGCTATATTTACGAACGTTCACGCTCATTTTTATAAAGTGGCATTTTTTTGAATATCAATTTTTCGATACTTCTTAAAACTAGAATTTTTAATTTTGTTTAAGTAATGAAATTTAAAGTTATGTCTGTTTTTTTAATACAAAAAACAGACATAACTTAAAATCAAATAAGTTAAAAACAAAAGAGAAACTCTCAAATTGGAAAAAATATTTGAGTAATCATCTGTTAGAGTTTACCGGAGCAATCACTCGTTAGAGTTACCTTTTATCTGTAGAGTTACCTTTTTTTCAATAGTTCAGGGGTAAACTCTAACAGAGTAAACTACTGTACTCTTTGAATACTTATTTTTCCATTTATGCAGATTCACAAAGCTTTCAGATGCGCATAGTGAGAACCATGCGGAAGACTTCGGAAAAATTGCAAATGCCGATTTATCATTTTAACCATCATTTTCCTGGCCAAAATGCCAAAAAAAATAAAAAAAAAATATTTCATTTTATTTCTTCGTAGTTTTTTGTCCAGATATTTTTTTCCGTTTTGGTCTCATCATTTTAATTTAAAACTTAGAATCGTGACCTCTGCGCACCCTAGTCATATCATATTTTAATATACTGTAAATATATAACTCATATCCTTTTTAAAGTTAACCTCGAATCTGAGATGACCGTTCGAGTTAAGAGAGTCGCGNTTTGTGGAAAGCGGCAAAACCGAAGGGCCACGGGAAAATAAATCTTTGGGACAAAATGCAATAAAAAAAACTTAATAAATAAAATTTGTAAAAGGCTTTTCCCCCCTGTTATATTCCCAAAACTTTTTTTTTTCCTTTTTTGGAGGCGTTCTCGAGATTAACAGCCCGTCGGTTACCCGTTTTGGTCTCATCATTTTAATTTAAAACTTAGAATCGTGACCTCTGCGCACCCTAGTCATATCATATTTTAATATACTTCAATTAATATACTGTAAATATACCTTATAACTCATATCCTTTTTAAAGTTAACCTCGAATCTGAGATGACCGTTCGAGTTCAGAGAGTCGCGACAAGGAGAATGACTCGAGGCGAGCCTCTATTTCGTTTCGAATTCAAGCACAAATTTTATCCCTAACAGCTTAACTTTTTTAACTTAATAAAAAATAATTAATATTTATAAAGTGAATCCAAAACACAATTTATAACACCATAATTTGTTTTCACCGGACCGTTAGTGAAGATAATCTCTAATAAAGATATTATAATTAATGCACTCAAAAGACTGACCTTGAGAAAAAACATTATTAAGTTTATTGCATGTTTTTTAATTTCTGCACAAAACATTCCATTAATTATCGTCGGAACATTTCTCTAATATATAAGTTTTCAATTCAAAATTGTTTTTTTTCAACGTTTCGGTTTATTCCATTATCAAGAGTGAGAGAAAAAATTGAAATAAAGATTCACGAAATAATTTTGTTCCAAAAGCAATTTAGCAATCGAGCCTATAGTTTCGCCAACATCATTTCTCTAATAATGATGAAATTTTCGTAAAATTTATGCTTGGATTCACCTTATTAAAACTAATCATTTTCCTAAGTTAAAATAGTTGAAGTTTTGAGTTGGCACAAAAACCAAAAAGAGAAAGACGCGTCGAAGCTCAGCTCTGGCACGCTCCTTCGGTCATCTCAGATTCGAGGTTGACTTTAAAAAGGATATATAGGTAGGGTCATATCCAGGAGAGCTATCTTCAAAACTAAACCCGTCAGCAGGGATTCTTCAAATTTATGGGGTGAACGGTCTCAAAAAAAAATCCGACCACGAAAAAAAATTTTGGGGACACCTAGTGGTCACAATTTTGTGTATTAAAAAACATCTTTTTGGGCTTTGTTAGCCACTTTTAAAAACGTTAAGCGTTATGTAGGGTTGCGCACGAGAGAACTTAAATCTAGAGTAAACATTGAAAAATATCAATAAATATCATAAATCAATAGCTTTACGGGGTGAAAAAACATGAAAAATATTAATTTTTGGAAAAAAAAAATTTTACGCCATCTGGTGGTCAAATTATGCTGTTTTAAAATTTCAATTTTTTGCTTTAAATTGGAGTTTTTGATATCAAATAATATTTGATATCAAAATTTCTTATTTCAAATCGTCTATAAATTATCGTCAATTTTAATTACCGGGAACTTTTTCAGAACAAAAATTAGATATAACTAAAAAGAAATTAAGTCGAAAATTGCGTAGGCGGATTTTAAGATTTTTCCGAATTTTAGCTGGAACGTGAATTATTCTTTTGTTTCTGGTCATAAATTATCTTAATTTTACGATGAAAGTAAAATTAAATTATAGCAAGTTCTAGCACATGTTAAAATCTCCATTTTAAACATTAAAACCTGAAAATCTCCGAAAAATTCTCCCGTAGAAAATTTGTTTTTCGATACTTTTCTTAGTTTTAAAATTCTACCCTAGAAGTTTGTTTTGGTTTTTAGTTAAAACCCCTGGTTTTAAAGTTGAAAATTCCACCGTGCGCAACCCTAGCTGTACGTCACAAAAAAAATTCTATCTTTTTAAATTTTCAGAAAAAATTTTTGGTCATTTTGCAGGAATTTCCAGGAAAAATGCGTAGGCGGAAACACTGAAATTGCAAATTGATATTGATGGGCCATTTTTTGCCTTAAATTTTTTTATCGTAACCTACGTCAAATTTTATGGGCCTCCTTATGGGCAATTTTTACGTTTGGGCAAGAATGAGGGCGGGCCTGAGCGTACTTATACCGCAAGTTTGAATTAGAAAGGCCATTTTGGGCGGGGAAAATATTTCGAAGAAAAAATCCCTGTAACCGTTTGAGCACAGAAAAAAAAGTTCCGCCAAGGCACCGAAGCCTTTATAAAGGCTTTTTTTCAAGCGCGTATAAATAAAGCCAAGGTAGGCAGAGTTTCAATTTTTTTTGCATAAGGAAGTTCAAACGATATATTTTGCATCCGACATTTGATATTCTAGAATTTTGATTTTTAGTTCTAGAAAATTTACTGATAAGAGCAAGGTACAGCATATCACGTGATACAGCCACAGTTGTGTTCACAAATTATTTTTGGAATTGGAATCGATGCACAAGGATCTGACCTATGTCATCGTTTTTTCTGATTTGATTTATATATAATCAATCAAAAATTATTTTTAAATAGGTTTACAAATTTTGATGAAAAATCACAATTTTCATAAAAAAGGTATTTTCCCCTATAAAAGCGATTAGTACTCTTCTGATATTATTTCTGGGTCGATTACTAATCAAGTGACTCTGTGGACATATTTTTAATTGCTCGAATTAATTTTTTATAATGTAAATTATTTTCGTGAATACTTAAAATCCGAAAATTTTGACAATATCACTTCTGAAAAAAAATATCTGTTCCGGTATACCAATTAATCTTTGTTTTGAGTGTCAACCATACACCTTTCTAAAACTGGCTATTTTCAATTTTATGGACGCAATAGGTCGAATTTAATTTTTTAGAAGTAAAAATGGAAAAAAATCTCAAAAAATAAACCCTCCGTAAATTTGAACAAAATTTTCCAAAAAAAAAAATAAGTCATTTTTTGACATCCTTGCAAAATTCTTTATAATGTATTCGAAGGAGACAATTCTACGGATGTTTTTTTTGCATATTTTAGATGATTTTAAATATGCAAACACCTTTATAAGGTTGTGTGCTCACACGGCGTTAAAATTCTGTATTGTCACCATTTTATATGCCAATATAATTGTTGCTTTAAAAGTCGATTTTACTCCTGGTATGACCTTATACCCATCATGATGCCCGAGGTAACTTAAATCTCTCATTTTGCCCTTTAAAAGAATAGGGAATAGATATTACAGGAATAAGAGATTTTGTAAGTTACTCGCGCATCATGATCGAGTATATCGAAGATCCTGCCTAGTGTAATTTTATGTCATAACAACATAAAAACATAGAGCGATTGACATAAACAATTACAGAGGCAGGTTCTTCGATATAGGGTGAGGCCTCTGGGAATTGTTCATTTTCAAGTTTGAGCAACCAAATTTTTTTATACTAATTCGTTATCGACCCTAACTAAAAAAACTTGACCCCAGTGGCCTAACCCTATCATTTCCGGGATACTCTTAAATTCCGGAAGAAGAGACTATATAGAACACAGGGACGCCGGCGGGCTGAAGACGCGGAAGGGATTAAGTTGAAGATTAATTTGAAGAGTTTTGCGAAAAAGGAAGCATTTTGCCAAAGTTAACTAGGTCTAGTAAGGAGGTCTAGTAAGGGAAGTCTAACTAGGTCTAGTAATAACAACTCGAAAATTCCTAATCCAAACTTTAGCAAATAAGTTTAAGGTATAATAAATCCATTATAAACTTTATTTGCTTGGAAGACAGCGGGAGTTTTAAGTTGAAAAAAAAATACTGATCAATTAGACAAAAAATCACAATTGGGGACTCACTTATTGAATAAAATTATATTTGACATAACTCCAAAAACAGACTCGAAAATTAAGATAGATATCAAAATTTAAAAAGCTGCACTGAATTTGCTGAGTGATGCTGATATTTCTGTTAATATAAATTTCAGTTTGGTGTCATTTTAGCCGCTGAAATTTTGGGCCTTGTTTTGGACTTTCACATACAAAATATAAATAATAAATAGAATTTTCAGCTCTATCGATGTAAAAAAGAATGGTCCAAAATCATTTTAAACAGAAAATATAACAAATTCCTTTTTCAATTTAAGCTTTTAAATAACTTTAATAAGAAATAACTTGCAAATTAAGTAAATTATTTTTTTTGAAAAAGTCTTATTTATTCTGCTGGGTGTCTGGAGAGAAAAAGGAATAATGCTTTGAATATGTATTTTTGACGTCAATTTAGGCCGGTAAATTTAGCACTTTTCGGGCTTTCACATAAAAAAATATAAAAATCAAAATAGAATTTTTAGCTCTATCGAATTTCCAAAAAATTATTATCCGAACCCGTTTAAAACATAAATTAAAACAAATTTAGTTTTGAATTTAACCGTTACCCCGTCACTTACTTACAATTTTGCTCGGCAAGCAGTGGTTCAAGGGCGCGGAGAGCACGGAGAAAGAGCCCAGAGACAAAGTTAGTTTTCTGTAACGCCTAGGCCTCAATAATATTGCATAACTTAAGTGCCAGAACTCGAAAATTAAGATAGATATCAAAATTTAAAACCTGTACTGAATTTGCTGAGTGATGTGATATTTCTGTAATATAAATTTCAGTTGAGCGTCATTTTAGCCGCTGAAATTTTGGCCTTTTTTGGACTTCACATACAAAATATAAATAATCAAAATAGAATTTTCAGCTCTATCGAATGTAAAAAAAGAATTGTCCAAAATCATTTAAAACAAAATATAACAATTCTTTTCATTTAAGCTTTTTATAACTTAATAAAGAAATAACTTGCAAGATTAAGTATAATAATTTTTTTTGAAAAGTCCTATTTCTGCTTGGTGAGAGAAAGAATACAATGCTTTGAATATTAATTTTGACGTCATATTTAGCCGCTGAAATTTAGCACTTTTTTGGGCTTTCACATAAAAAATATAAAAAATCAAAATAGAATTTTTTAGCTCTAGTCGAATTTCCAAAAATTATTTATTCCAAAACCGTTTTAAAACACAATTAAAACAAATTTAGTCTTTGCAATTTAAACCTTACTCGTCACCTTACTTACAATTTTGCTCCTTGCAAGCAGTGGTTCAGGGCGCCGGAGAGCACGAGAAGAGCCAGAGACAAAGTTGTTTTGTGCTACGCTAGGCCCTCAATCATATGCCATCAAACTTCTCTCATGAAAGTGAAATTAACATTAACCATAATGAATTTAAAGAAAGTAGAAGTTTCCTCACAATTCTGCAGTTATAACAAAAAACACAGTTTCAAATTTCATTTTGACCTTCTATTTGTACCATCGCCCCGGACTTGAAGCATTTTTTGTGACTTCTTAAATATAAAGTTTAAGCCAACTTTTATAGCTCTGACGAATGTCTCGAAAACTAATTTTCCGAGAGACCATTTTCAATACAAAATATAAAAATTTTTGGTTAATTAAAATTTTATGTATTAATTCGAAGATTAACTATACTTGTGTAATTGGGCAAATGTTTATTATTTTAACTCCCGATATGTCTTTGCAGCATCGATGGCGACAACTGACTTTAAGTCGCAATTTAGAGCCCTTCAACATGTATGAATGAAATTTACAAGTGATCGATCACTCATTTGAATAATTGACGTTTTGCTTGCGTTTTTTTCAAACATTTTCTTACTGTAAGTTACCTAATTTTTGCAAGAAAAAATTAAACGACCTCAACGAAGCCTCCTTGGCGGGACCAAAAAAAATTCTAAGACGTTTTTCTCATTGACACCGATAGCCCCAAAGTGACTCATCGTGACGTCATTTCAAGGATAAGGCTTCGACCAAATAGTTACTGTTGATTTTTTTCAAAAAATGCACTTAATTCATTTTATGAAGAAAGTAGGGTTCTTTGTAGGTTTTCTTAACTTTTCTCCATTACGACACCAAGGCCTAATGATCACGTGCCTCGAATTACGAAATACGGTTTGATCGAAAGTTAACAAAGTAGTGATCAAATTACGCCGCGAAAATGTTATGCGGCCATAGTACACCTAATTCAAGAGTTTTTGAAAAAATTACATTTTCCAAGAACACGTCACGTGCATCTTTATTCGTGCTAGAGAATACGAGGAATTTATCTATGACACGATTTCAAACCTTATTTGGTGGACGGTATTTGGTGAGCGGTTTATATTTGACAAATCATGACAAGTCAAATAGACTCTATTCTGTTATTATGCACTCTGCTTCTGAGCATAGGACAAATGAGAGAGTTGTTTAATTTCTATTCAACATTTTGATAACTTTTATAAAAACTTTTTTAACAATCGTTTTTATTTAGAACTGTAGAGAATCTTTGAATTAGTGATTCTCATTTGAAAAGATATATGTCTGATGATGAATGCTTCGGTTAGTAATCTCCTTCCAAGCCGCTGCGCCATCGATGGCAAAGGCACTACGGGATCCAGAGATGTCGCCCTACGGAGAGTATAAACTTCCCGTTTTTTCGCCCCCGCCGAATCAATTCTCTTCATAATAAATTCATTTCTGCTTGTCAACTTCAGGTTTAATATTTCCAATACTAACTTAGTATTACGAAGGACTTAAATTATGCGTTTCTGACAATTTAGGTCAAAAATTCGATTATTTTGTTTTGTTTATATCGGTTCAAATGGTATCAAATAGAATGTTTTGTTCACCCGAACAAATAAAAACTTTATGTTTAACTTCTTAACCAAGAACAACAAGGAAAAATTATCGATTTTTCGAACTTATTGTCAAAACGCATTAGTTGCAGGTCTTAGTATACTGATTGAGTATTGGAAATATTAGAATTTGCCTACAAGGAAGTCAAAATGACAGTTCAAATTTCTAGGAAAAATCGTTTCAATTAATTTTACCTAATGTTTCATATTTGTTAATATACATTTTCAGTTTGAGGTCTATTTAGCCGCTGAATTTGGGCTTTTTTGGACTTTCACATACAAAATTCAAAATAGAATTTGCAGCTCTATCGATGTACGTAAAAATACTTGGTCCGAATCATTCAAACCAGAAAATTCTAACAAATTTCTTTCTTTAATTTTAAGCTTTAATAACTTCAATAAAGAATACTTGCAAATTAGTAAATATATTTTTTGAAAAAGTCCTTTTATTTGCTCGTCTGAGAAATAAAATAATCTTGATATTATTTTGACGTCATTTTAAGCCTGCTGAAATTTAGCATTTTCGGCTGTTCACTATTATTGCAAGATATTTGAGGCCTTGCTTAGCAGAAAACTAAACTTTTGTCTCTGGGGCTCTTTTCTGCGTGCTCTCCGGCGCGCCCTGAACCACTGCTTGCAAGGAGCAAAATGAGTAAGGTGACAGAGTAATAGGTTAAATTGAAAGACTCAATTTGTTTTTAAATTTGTGTTTTAATTTGTTTTTTAAACGGTTTGTGAATTAATATTTTTGGAAATTCGATAGAGCTAAATTTTATTTTGATTTTTTAATTTTTTTTGCTGAAAGCCAAAAAGTGCTTTAATTAGCGGCTAAATGACGTCAAAATTAATATTCAAAGCAACTTATTCTTTTTCTCAGTCACCAAGCAGAATAATAGGAATTTTTCAAAAAAAATTTTTTATCTTAATTGCAAGTTATTCTTTATTAAAGTTATTATAAAAAGCTTAAATCGAAAAAGAAATTGTTATTTTTGCGTTTTAAATGATTTTGGCAATTATTTTTTTCATTCGATAGAGCTGAAAATTCTAATTTTGATATTATATTTTTGTATGTGAAAGTCCAAAAAGGCCCAAATTTCAGCGGCTAAAAGAACGCTCAAACTGAAATTTTATTTACAGAATTATCACATCCTCAGCATTCAGTACAAGGTTTTTTAAATTTGGATCCTATTTTATTTTCGAGTTCTGGCGCACTTTTAAGTTATGCCATATATTCATGAGGGCCTAGCGTTAGAGAAAACTAACTTTGTTAATGTTGCTCTTTCTCGTGCTCTCCGGCGCCCTTGAACACTGCTTGCCGGGAGCAAAATTGTAAGTAAGGGTGACGGGGTAGGATTAAGATTCAAGACTAAATTGTTTTTAATTTATGTTTTAAACGGGTTGGATAATAATTCTTTTGGAAATTCGATAGAGCGTAAAAAATTTACTTTTTGATTTTTTATATTTTTATGTGAAGCCCGAAAAGTGCTAAATTTTCCGGCTAAATGACGCAAATTAATATTCAAAGCATTATTCTTTTTTCTCAGACCAAGCACAAATAATAGACTTTTTTTCACAAAAAAAATATTTTACTTTTGCAAGTTATTTGCTTTATTAAGTTATTTAAAAGCTAAGATTGAAAAGGAATTTGTTATATTTTCTGTTTATAAATCGATTTTGGACCATTTCTGTTTTTACATATCGATAGAGTGAAAATTTCTAGTTTTGATTATTATATTTTTGTATGTGATAAGTCCAAAAAGGCCAAATATTCAAGCGGCTAAAATGACACTCAAACTGAAATTTATATAACAAAATATCAGCATCACTCAGCAAATTCAGTGCCAGGCTTTTTAAATTTGATATCTACCTTAATTTTCGATTCCTGCACTTTGAAGTTCTGTAATATATTTTATTCATAAGTGAAGTCCCCTAATTATGATTTTTGTCTAATTGATCAGTATTTTTTTTTCAACTTACAACTCCGCTGTTTCCAAGCAACATAAAGTTTATTATGGATTTTTTACCTTAAACTTATTTGCTAAGTTTGGATTAGGAATTTCGAGTTGTTATTACTAGACCTAGTTAGACTTCCCTACAGACCCTCCTTACTATAGACCTAGTTAACTTTGGCAAATGCTTCCTGTTTCGCAAAACTCATTCAAATTAATCTTACCTTAATCCTCGCGTTTCAATGCCCGCGGGCCGTCCCTGTTTCTTTTATTAGTTCTTCATTCCGGAATTTAAGATATAGCGAAACGATTATTCCCAACATATTTCTTTTCGCGAGAATCTGTCCTAGAACCCAAAATATCATCCAAATTCGGGACTAATAACTGGCATGGGTTGGGGGCAAAATGTCTAAAGATTAAAATGTCTTAAAATTTTGAAGGCAGAAAAAAACCGTTTAGTTTTAGTTTAGACGAATTATTAGTTTTAGTTTCAGACATTATACTCTCAACCCTTAATTTCCATGTAACTTGAATTATGTTCGAAAAACGGTTTTTTCTGCCTTCAAAATTTTAATCTTTAGACATTTTGCCCCCAACCCAACTGGCATAATAATAACTAGGAATTTTCGTACAAATTGAGATTCTAGAAATATTGAACGCAAATTTTCGGCATTTCTAAAGCTGAACCTAAGAAACAAACATGAAGAGTATTAGAAAAATTACAAACTTTTGGTTGCGATTAAGAGCATTTTATGATGTTTTAGTTTTTAAATAAAATCTAAAATGTCATTGGACCCCTCCCTGGTGTCATACAACTGGTGTATTAAACGGTTTTTCTATTTCTGTTTAAACGGTTTCGAGAAAAAAAAAATTGGCTGTATTATGCAAAAATCTATTTGCAATTATTGTGTACCGTTCTCTTTAGAGTAAATAAAGTCAAGCGGTGGGCTGAGCTAAAAAAAACTCCCTCAGCACAACCACATTACCCAAGACTACAAAAAGCGGCAGCGATTGGCCGAGCGAGGTGGTGGGAATACTTCCGAGATTGCGTATACATTTTTGCAACATGCTCTAGGGAGTAGCCCGCAGCGGGGACAGGGCTCGGATTATAGCGGGTCTGATGCCAGTAATACCAGCAGTCAAACTCTTCAACAAATTCAAACTTCACTTCAAAATCAAGGATTCACACGGCTTCCATATGATCAAAACCCCTAGAGCATATCATCTTCCCTCTTCAAAAGGGTTCGCAGTAAAACGTTAAAATAATAATTTTTTTTGAAAATCATTCTAACCATGATTTTTGGTTGAAACTAGCAAGGAATTAGGTCGTACGATATCAGATCTGATTTTGCCGAAACCTTGATAAAGAGCCCATTTATTTTTATTTTTGGACATGAATCTGTCAACGCTTGAAGTTTGTCGCTCTCAAGCTGATTTTTAATTTCAAAATATTTTGCGGATTTTCCCGAAAAATCCCTCGAATTCTCCCAGAAGATTATGAAATGTGATGAATTATTAATTCAGAATTAATTCTAAAATTTATTTTAAATTAAAAATTAGCTTGGAATCGGTCAAAGGGTACTTCCCACTCAGTTTGTTGGTGCCATGGCATGCCATCTGAGAACGGAACAAGATATTTGCATCAAAAGCCAAGGAAAAACTAAACTTTTTGCTAAAAACCGTCTTTAAAAATGTTTTCCGGTTGATTACCGGACATCCGGTAGGAAAAAATGTCGTTCACTTTATCCTTGGCTGTAAGATGTAAAAATTCGTTTTCAAATATCTTGTTCAGTTATCAAATTGCACCAACAAAACTGGATGGATACGCTAAAACACCCTTCTTATGCCTAAGGCGCTTAATTGCATTTAAAATAATATTTTATAATGATATATGAAACTAAAAATCATGGTTTTTTCGATTTCTCATTGAAAATTTTAAATTTCACCAAGAAATTGAAATTTTTTTTATTATTTTGACTTTTACGTAGCCCTTACCTCCTGCACTGAATTTAGCGCAGGAGTCCCCGTTTGCTCCCTTATCAGTCCAACGCTCGAAAGTTCAACAACAGAAAACTTTTAGTTCGTATATAATGTTAACCATTTTGAACTCTAGGGGTTGAAGTTAATATTTGTTATTCAAAAACTAACTGATGCCTTTTTCTTTTACCTCTTTAACTTCATTGACAAAAACTATTCAAAATTGAAACTATGCAACTAATTGGTCGCCACGGCTCATAGTGTGTTCAATTTTTCGATAAAAATTATTTTTTCGAATTAAATAACAGATTTTTTTCTAAAGTTTTCTGACAATTTTTCGAATCTTTATATTATCAACTTGTTAGTTAACTTTCAGTGCATAAGAGCTGTATTTGCAATGGACTAGTTCATAACTAGGTACACCCGATAACGATATTTCCTAAAAATGATTTATAAAAACTATTACTTCGAGCTTTTACCCTTTTATTAACGATAAAAAAACTTACCGTAAAACTTTCATGCTTCCGTTACAAGCGTTCGTTTATACACGTGCTGGCGTTATTGCTGGTCAATATACATTTCTTGAAATGCCCTAGGTTTTAAATTGACTAAGATCAAAGAATACACACTGTTATTTTGCCGAAAGTATTGCTATCGATTAACATACAAAATCATGGCGTCAGTTTTATGTTTTACTTTAAAAGAGTTTTACTTCAGAAGAGTGATACAATCAAATTTTAGCGAAAATTAAAAAACGTTGCTAAAACAGAAATCTTGTCTGACGCATCATTTTCGAAAAAAATAATCGTGGTTGAGATTTCCGGCGACTGATCTTTTTAGATATATAGTCGATATCGATTAGGGGTACTTCCTGGTACTCGCTAGTTTTTTAGCTAAATTTTTATATAATTCGGCGTTTGAAAACGACTCATTCGGTTGAGCTCTTAGATAGCTCAAACTGAGCACAATTATTTAGAAAAAAATAAATTAAAAAAATGATCCAAATCACACCATTGTTTCCTATTTTTTTAACAAAAACTTATAATTAAACAATTTCAGTAATCTCAAAAAAAATAGTTCGATTCGGACCATTTTTTCTTATTTTATTATTCACTAAATATTTGTGCTCAGTTTGAGCTATCTAAAGACTTAATCTGATGAGTCGTTTTCAAAAGCCGAATTATATAATAATTTTGGCTAAACAAATTGCTTATATGTGCCAGGAGGCCCCGTGATCGATATAATAAAGATCAGAATTTATATATCAAGATATATTTTTTTAACTTCGTAATTAATACCAAGGGCATTTTTATAGAGTCGATTTTTTCTGACTAGTTTGAGAATTCGGCAATAATAGTTGTTTTAGCTTTACTTGTTTGAAGAGGGTGTGGCACTAAATTTTTGCACCGTTTTTTAATGAATCCGACTAAATGTGGATTTATTTTCGACGGGATATAAAACTAATCTAAAATTTGAAATCAAAAATCGATTGTACGTTCTCCAGGATAGTTTGAAGATAGTATATTGAGGTTTATCGCAGTTCACACAAAAGTCTTTTAGCAAAACCCTGAAAACACTGTTTTGACTATGAAACTCATCTGTAGCCAAATTAAGAAAAAAAATCAAGCCGTAAATACAAGTATATCAAATGGTCTTGTCACGCGAAGCCTTATAGAAAGTCAAAGTTAGTGCCACAACCCCCTAAGGTGCCTCGATGCTATTAGACAGATCGGGAAATTGGATATTCGGTATATCCTATACCAAATTTGACATTTTGATAAAAAAACGGGTAAATAGTAATTTGTCGAAAAATCGGAAACTTCGATTTTTCATATAAAGATAATCCTTCAAAACACTCCCTTTCTATCGTAATAGTACCATTAAAGGGGGTAGCGGTCGCACTCTTTTTATGGTACTTTGGGGTGTCAAAATAGCACGAAATTGCTAGGGAACACTCAGAAAGCATAAACTTATTTAAAAAAAAAAATCCCAAAAAAAGTTCTAAATTTTCATTTTTTTCAGAATTTTTCTGAGTATTTTTTATTTAGAAAACATTGAACCCCACTTTTTGACCAAAAAAACTCAAAATATCAAAAAGCTGTAAGCAGATTTTTTGATCAGTGAAACTCAAGCTTTAATTTGGTGTACTTTCGACTAATCCGACGACTTTCATTTTCCAAGATTTCACTTCCAGTTTACTAAAATGCGATTTTCTAGAATTCTACAAACATTTAAGATTTGGCTACATCAAAATACAAAAAACATATTTTTCCATCTTTTCTCAAATTAATACTGCATTCTGAAATGTAACCTCGGAGGAGATAGATATTGAATAGCCAAACCTTGAAATTAGACGGTTTTACGTAGTTCTAGAAAAAATTAGTGGAAATTCAAAATCCGCTACATCAGATTAAAACCATAAGTGTTTCCGTGGTTCATGCCAAGTTTGAGTGAAATCGTATGCGAGCTCTAGGAGGGAGATAGATTTTGAATTTTGATTAGGAGTTCTGGAATTCGCTGCATGGTGGTCACTGGGGTCGGCCAAAAATTATTCTGATAATTTTTTTTTGTAGATTAAGGATAGATCTACCAAATGGCTATTCTCAAAAGTTTCGAAGCTGTTTAGTATTCTGGTAAAGTGTCATTTCCGCCAACTAGCAAAGATGATATTCCAAAAACATTTGTAACTAACAGAAACTAACCTTCGCGGTAATTTTGAACTTAACAGTAATCTGATACAATCCACCTACGCTTTTAAAAAGCTTCAAAAAGACACGCAGTTCGTTCCTACTCCTTCAATTTTCATCATTTTACATTATTTTTTTGTGTCAGGCTTCAAAGAAGCCTCACACATAATGCATTATTGTCCTTTACTCGGAATTTTGGTTTTGCGGCCAAAAACGAAAACAAAAATTATTGATTTATTTATGATTTAAATTGAAAGTGCGCTAATTTGTTTTCTTTTGACGCTACCGAGTTAAAAATTGCACCAAAATTCTTAAAAGTGTTTGAATTTACGGAAAAAATGATTTTGAAGCATTTTTTTCTGGTTTCTAAATTTAGGCTCAAAATGAAAAGTTGACATGGCCCCAAGAGACGCCGAATCAAAATTTCAAAAAAAAATCTCTAATGGATTGTCAAACAAGTCTTGTGCTTTCAGATGCAGTATGAGTCGAAACTAGGGTGTTACAGCAAATGAGCCATTTGAGTTATGTTATAGTTATGAATAAACGGAAAAGTACATTTTGTCAAGAAAATTTAGAGACCAAAAATTTGGTTATTAACGTAATAATATTCTTAGAATGCCTCAATTAACCCATATTTCTGATCTTTAAAAAATTTCTCGGTGGTCGACAATTTGCTGTAACACCCTAGTCGAAACTGTATCTTCTAACTGGTGGAGGAGATACCTTTGCCTGAGCCTCCCAAACTGACCATTTCAAACAATTTGGCTCAAAATGAAAAGTGACATGGCCCCAAGAGACGCCGAAGCAAAAATTAAAAAAAAAACTTTTAATGCATTGTTAAACAAGTCTTGTGCTTTCAGATGCAGTATGAGTCGAAACTGTATCTCTCAAACTGGTGGAGGAGATATCTTTTGCTGAGCCTCCCAAACTGATCATTTCAAAATTTTAGTTTTTGTCCGCCGAAAGCAAATTTTAAAACAAAAGCAATTTTGCATTATTTTTAGGCTTCTCCCGGAGCCTCACACAAAAAAATAATAAAAATGATGAAAAATGAAGGAGTAGGTACGAACTGCGTGTCTTTTTAAGAAGCTTTTTAAAAGCGTAGGTGTCGGTAGGTTGGATTGTATCAGATATTACTGTTAAGTTCAAAATTACCGCGAGGTTAGTTCTGTTAGTTACAAATGTTTTTGGAATATCACCTTTGCTAGTTTGGCGGGAAATGACTGGAAGAGGCTCAAATCAGCGACACCCACTCCTTAAAGGGGTACCCGTCATGGGATATGGCGTTTTCATGGTTTTTTAGGGAAAATATCTGAAAAACTTACATTGTGAAACATAATGTGTAACCTAGGGGGGATCACTGATTGCTCGACCAATCGGAAACGAGCTTCAAAGTAGAGTCATATTTTGTAGCAAAAAAGCCTATTCCTCCGTGAGTTTTGGGGGTGGAAAATTATTTTCAGATTTTATGAACACAAGAAACGCTGGCTCGTCTGTTACTATCGTTTTCAAAAATTCAAAATAAATTCGCTCTAGAAAAGCCAAAACGATTTTTGAGCTGATTTTAAAGGCTCGCGCAAAAGCCTATTCCTCCCTGGATTTTTAGTCACAATTTTGAAACATATATTATGAATGAACAGATCATGACCCGCGGAAAGCTGTTACTATCTAAACCTTAAATTTTATCTTACTTTACATTTTTCAAAATCAAGAAATTTTGGTTTAAGGGGTTATATCTGGCAGATTTGACATATTCGCGGTGATATATTCTGAAACTAAAGCTTATGAGAAAAACCGAAAATGCTAATTTTGTAGATCTATCCTTAATCTTGCGAAAATGCATCACAATTATTTTGACCATTACACCAATAGATACAGTATCGTAACAAGGTGACATTTTCCAAACTGCCAAATCTATCTCCTCCCAGACGCTATATCAAATTGAGCTCAAATTTTCACTGATAACGTAACGGTAGTATGTCAAACTTTAATCACAAGATTTTCTCGATCCGGTGACTGAACAATTCTAGAACGCCAAATAAACGACGATTTTCACATTTCAGACTTCAAAATCTATCTCCTCCAGGATATATTTTGCAAAGTGGCTCAAATTTTTATCAAGTACTCCTCAGAACATATGTAAGAAATGATCACAAGATTTTTTGCAATTTCCAGCTAAATGTCGAAATATGATTTTTTTGGTCATTTCCAAAAAATTTCCGAAAAAAAAGTGCTTCGAATTTTTCGAAGGTAGGCTCAAAAAGAAGCCAGTGAAACAGATGAGAAAGTTGGCTTACGTCAAGGCGATATTTTTGAAGTTTTAGTGTTAATTCGAGCAAACGTTATTTTTTAACTCATCTTTTAAAAATACTTAGAAAAATGCGAAAATTTCGAAAAATTTTTTTGATGATTGGGTTCTTAGTACACTTAATTATCACCCCGTATCAATTTGGAGCATTTTTAATGCCTCTAAGGCCTTCATTTAATCAGACAGATATACCCCCTTAAAGTGGTTTTTTTTTCAGACAAAATAATTCAAAATTCAGAAAAAAGTACTTTTCTTCGCAAAGTATGGGGATGAAAATACCATCAATTGACTTGAAATTGTCCATATTTTCAGGAAAAAATCATTAAAATAAAATTGAGAATTTTTTTGTTTGAGCCTTAGTTCATGACGGTACCCCTTTAAGCAAAAAAAAATTCTTATCAAATTTGGCACTGAAACGATGGACGAAAATTTTTTAGAAAAAGTTGCCTTTGTATTTGAAAATTGAAATTATCGACGAATTACTATATACCCAAAAAAAACACCTCAAAATCTGCAAAAAACTGAATAGGAAAATGTTCAACACTTCAAAGTTTTACTATCAAAGAAGCCGAAGCCCGGCGAAAAAGCATCGGTTATAATCACCGTTTCTCAAAGACCGCAGTCGATGAATAATCTATTCATGAGCTTTTATTTCAAATTATAGATTTTTAATTGATAAAATCAGTGAAAAGTAAAGAACTCATCGAATGGGAAAAATACTAGCAGGTTGACTCTGATTATCTATTCTTGTCGTGATATAAATTGTGCATATATTTCTCGCATTGAAGCTGTTATAATGCTATCTCTGGATATCAAATTATTTTCTTGGGGGTCATATTTCCTTAAGAACTATTTTAAGAGTTCATTGTGGCTTTTCAGTCTATTTTCTGCCATTGCATACACCAAAGTGTTTTAATTATAAAAATTATCTGTTAAAAAGCTTCATGTTTGTATCAAAACAGGTTATTGGTGCCACAATGTTTTTACTGATTTTCTGGGTTAATAATTTTAATGTTCAGTTTAGTGCTACCCGCAATATTTAGATGCCTTTTATTATTTACTTTTTTTCTCCAAATTTGAGATACAGTATTATTTATCTACAAATCCCAACAGGGTGTATTTTTTTACTAAAGGAATAAATCAATCTTATCATTTTACTTTCATATTTTTCAAAAATATACTAATAAGTACTTGTCTTCATTTTTCGCCAAATCATCAATCTTAGCCTGATAAATATTTATTTGGAATTGACTACACAAGACAAAGGGTTAATGATCGATATACCAATACTTATTGTGGGAGCGCGCCAAAAGGCGGCGTAGGTTTAGTGATTTAATACAAAAAAATGAACTTTCTCGGACCGCTTCCCACGATAAGTAATTGTATATGGTATAACGCAGCGCTTTGATAGATATACATTATATGTTGATATTTATACAGCTCCAGGTTTGAATTTTACAAAACAGGTATTCTCAAGATGATTTCCATTTCGAATGCAAGGATGTATATTTCCAAATTCCTAAGAAAATTTGTAGGTTTTTTAAAATTCTAAATTAATTCTTTATCTTCTCAACGCTGTATTAATTTTCCAGAATAACCCGTTACCATAATTATTGCCTGATCGAGTCCAGAACCGTTTCTGAAGGGAGTATCAGACGCGTTTTTTCAGATTTTGAAACTTTTCCATGAGCTAATTTATGTATTCAAACTTCTGATTCCGGTAGATATTTGTCTGAAATTGTTGAAACATTAAACCAGAAGTTTTTTGTATGATCGTACCGGTCGTGGTACCGGTCTGAAAACATAATTTTTACTACAACTTCTTTGGCGAGGAAATAACAGAATTTTCTTATTTTATTTTACGCCCTCTGAAAATGGTATTCTTAGGCAATTAATTTTTTTTTCAATCAAATTTGGCCGAAATCGAAAAAAAAAATCACACGTTAAATGGCTGGTTTGGATATTTGTCGTCAGTACAAATTTCATTAGACGCACTGACATAGATTTTCTGTAAAAAAAGTAATTTTTCGAAAGTGGATGATGTGTAAAATCGAGGAATGCGTTTTTCGATATATCTCATAGTTATTTTATACGGCGCGCTCAAAGCTTGGTCCTCGTCTGCTCCCAAATCTCCCATCTTTGAAAAATTTTTTGTCGGAAAATCCATTTTGCCTATTTTTTTCTTAAGCTTTAATAACGTGTATATTATCTTTCCCAACGGACTCCATCTCAAAAACGTTTACTATCTCTATAGCCGGTGTTCGAATCCCACTGATGTGTCTAAAGTGATCTGCTTGAGTGATTACACACCGATAAAATTTAGCGGCCCCATTCATCAGACCTTGCTTATATTACTCACGACAATCACTGACAACATTAGTGGGATTCGAACACGCGCTATAGAGATAGTACGTTTTTGAGATGGAGTTCCGTTGGGAAAAGGATAACGCACAAAAATAAAATAATTCTGATATAATCTTGAAGATCAGCATAATTCCGAACAAATTTTTCGAAAAAGTTTTCTGTCAAAAATAAAATTTTTCATTTTTTCATAAGCAACAATTCAAAAAATCGAATGCCACACAAATTAGCCTTCCATCCTTCNACCCGTCATGGGATATGGCGTTTTCATGGTTTTTTAGGGAAAATATCTGAAAAACTATACATTGTGAAACATAATTGTTTAACCTAGGGGGGATCACTGATTGCTCGACCAATCGGAAACGAGCTTCAAAGTAGAGTCATATTTTGTAGCAAAAAGCCTATTCCTCCGTGAGTTTTGGGGGTGGAAAAATTATTTTCAGATTTTATGAACCACAAGAAACGCTGGCTCGTCTGTTACTATCGTTTTCAAAAATTCAAAATAAATTCGCTCTAGAAAAGCCAAAACGATTTTTTGAGCTGATTTTAAAAGGCTCGCGCAAAAGCCTATTCCTCCCTGGATTTTTTAGTCACAATTTTGAAACATATATATATGAATGAACAGCTCATGACCTCGCGGAGAGCTGTTACTATCTAAACCTTAATTTTTATTTTACTTTACATTTTTCAAAATCAAAAAATTTTGGTTAAGGGGGTATATCTGGCAGATTTGACATATTCGCCCGGTGATATATTCTGAACTAAATGCTTATGGACCTAAATTGCTCTAATTTGTAATCTTCCTTAATCTTGCGTAATGTTATAATATTTTCGGCCTTACACATAGATACAGTTCGTAACAAGGTGATATTTTGAAACTGCAAATCTATCTCCTCCAGCGTATATTCATATTTTATGTGAGCTCAATTTTCCTGAACGATACTGTGTTGTCGATTTTCACCAGATTTCGGATCCCGGTGCTGAACACAATTCCTAGAAGCTACCGACGAATTTTTTACATTCAACTTCAAAATTAATTCTCCTCCAAGGATTATAATTTTGCAATAGTTGGCTCAATCTTTTTATCGCTCACTTTCGAACATTATGTAAGAATGCATCACAGATTTTTTGCTATTTTCCGCTAATGTCGAAATTTGATTTTTTGGTTTATTCAAAATCATTTTCCGACATACAATGCTTCGTATTTTCGATAGGTAGCATCAAAGAAAGACCATGTGAAATATCATGATGAGAATTGGTTAGTCAGGCGATATTTTGAAGTTTTTAGTGGTCAGTAAATTCTGTAGCAAAAGTTATTGTTTAACTTGATCTTTAACAAACTACTTAGAAAAATGTCGAAATTCGAAAAATTTATTTGATGATCTGGACGTTTTAGTACACTTAATTATCAACCGTATCATTTGAGCATTTAATGTCTACAGGCGCAATTAATCCAGACAGAGACCCTTAAGTGGTTTTTTTTTAGACAATAATTCAATTCAGAAAAGTCTTTCTTCGCCATGTTATGGGGATGAAATACATCATTGCTTGAAATTGTCCCATATTTTCAGAAAAAAATCATTAAAATAAAATTGAGAATTTTTTTGTTTGAGCCTTAGTTCATGACGGTACCCCTTTAAGCAAAAAAAAATTCTTATCAAAATTTGGCACTGAAAACGATGGACCGAAAATTTTTTAGAAAAAGTTGCCTTTGTATTTGAAAAATTGAAATTATCGACGAATTACTATATACCCAAAAAAAACACCTCAAAATCTGCAAAAAACTGAAATAGGAAAATGTTCAACACTTCAAAGTTTTACTATCAAAGAAGCCGAAGCCCGGCGAAAAAGCATCGGTTATAATCACCGTTTTCTCAAAGACCGCAGTCGATGAATAATCTAATTCATGAGCTTTTATTTCAAATTATAGATTTTTAATTGATAAAATCAGTGAAAAGTAAAGAACTCATCGACTGTGAAAAATACTAGCAGGTTGACTCTGATTTATCTATTCTTGTCGTGATATAAATTGTGCAATATATTTCTCGCATTGAAGCTGTATCAATGCTATCTCTGGATATCAAATTATTTTCTTGGGGGTCATATTTCCTAAGAACTATTTTAAGAGTTCATTGTGGCTTTTCAGTCTATTTTTCTGCCATTGCATACACCAAAGTGTTTTAATTATAAAAATTATCTGTTAAAAAGCTTCATGTTTGTATCAAAACAGGTTATTGGTGCACAATGTTTTTACTGATTTTCTGGGTTAATAATTTTAATGTTCAGTTTAGTGCTAACCCGCAATATTTAGATGCCTTTTTTATTATTACTTTTTTCTCAAATTTGAGATACAGTATTATTTATCTACAAATCCCAACAGGGTGTATTTTTTTACTAAAGGAATAAATCAATCTTATCATTTTACTTCATATTTCTTCAAAAAATATTACTAATAAGTACTTATTGTCTTCAATTTTTCGCCAATCATCAACTCTTAGCCTGATAAAAAATATTTATTTGGAATTGACTACACAAGACAAAGGGTTAATGATCGATATACAATACTTATTGTGGGGAGCGCGCCAAAAGGCGGCGTAGGTTTAAGTGATTTAATACAAAAAAATGAACTTTCTCGGACCGCTCCCCACGATAAGTATTGTATATGTTATACGCAGCGCTTTGATAGATATACATTATATGTTGATATTTATATAGCTCCAGGTTTGAATTTTACAAAACAGGTAATTCTCAAGATGATTTCCATTTCGAATGCAAGGATGTATATTTCCAAAATTCCTAAGAAATTGTAGGTTTGTATCTAAATTAAATTCTTTATCTTCTCAACGCTGTATTAATTTTCCAGAATAACCCGTTACATAATTATTGGCCTGATCGAGTCCAGAACCGTTTCCTGAAGGGAGTATCAGACGCGTTTTTTCAGATTTTGAAACTTTTCCCATGAGCTAATTTAGTATTCAAACTTCTGATTCCGGTAGATATTTGTCTGAAATTGTTGAAACATTAAACCAGAAGTTTTTTGTATGATCGTACCGGTCGTGGTACCGGTCTGAAAACATAATTTTTACTACAACTTCATTTGGCGAGGAAATAACAGAATTTTCTTATTTTATTTTACGCCCTCTGAAAATGGTATTCTTAGGCAATTAATTTTTTTTTCGATCAATTTGGCCGAAATCGAAAAAAAAATCACACGTTAAAATGGCTGGTTTGGCATATTTGTCGTCAGTACAATTTCATTTAGAGCACTGACATTAGATTTTTCTGTAAAAAAAAAGTAATTTTTCGAAAGTGGATGATGGTAAAATCGAAGGAATGCGTTTTTCGATATATCTCATAGTTATTTTATACGGCGCGCTCAAAGCTTGGTCCCCGTCTGACATCCCAAATTTCTCCATCTTTGAAAAATTTTTTGTCGGAAAATCCATTTTGCTTATTTTTTCTTAAAGCTTTAATAACGTGTAATATCCTATTCCCAACGGAACTCCATCTCAAAAACGTTTACTATC
>SCLH01000986.1:137589-158300 GCA_004367855.1 Oikopleura vanhoeffeni | reverse complement strand
ATGTACCGTTTTCGAGAACATTCGCTCCGATTGCGGGTTGCTCTGAAAAAAAAACGCGCCATACTCCCCATTTTTAGTGAGAAATCTTAAACCTTCATAAACGAAACGCTTTAGCGGACTCTACGGATTATAAATTAAAACCCTCATGATGCCTTTAGTTTAAACAAAGGCAACTTCTGTCATTTTTGTGGGTTAATTTATCACGAAAAAAAGTTAAAATTTCATTAAATACGTCCGATTACGGCTCAGTCATTTTATGAATATTTGTCACGAAAATTAGCCACAATTTTATTGATAACATCCGACGACGGGCGTTATAAGGAAGCTTTTTTCTCGGAAATTTGCTCCCAGCGTCTTAGGACGCAAAAGCCAAAATCGGATCGTCCTACTGAAGACACTCTACTGTACCGTGAAATTGTTTTAGCTTTATTTTCAAATAAAATGAAATGTATGATAGTTTAATATTTTAAGATCCTATTCTATTTTCATCTTTATGGTTTCTGACGCATTCTATAAGTGCTTTATTTTATTACTTCCAATACCACAATATCATCGTGAAAGCATTATGGTGGGAACCCGACACAAGAACAATTTGCGTTGAACTATTTAACTTATTGCACATTTTTAATCTCCAAAATAAACAAATGAATAAAGATGGGCCGAGTATTATAAAAATTCCACAAAAATTTTGTGATGCAGGTTACGAAACAGATGTCAAGAAAAAGTATATACAATTTGATTTAGCTCACGTAAGTATAATAAATAGACAGTAGAAAAAGTTAATATGTATGAATTGCTATTTTTAAAAATATCCCAAGATAAGTTTTCTGTCTATCGAAACAAAAGCAAAAAATATGTTAAAATGACTTTAGTAGAGGTAATTTTTTTTATCATGACGATGACGGAAAAACCATGGGCGATATCGAGAAATGGGTTTTCACATACAACTGCCAACTAAAAAAGCTCGATGGACAAATTTTTTATTTTTCATCAGACTACTGGTTCACCGGTAACCGGAGATCTATTATATAGTATGTGTTTTTTTACTTGCGGAATGAAAATTGTCATTTAGGTAATTACGGCCAATAAAAAAAATGGTAACTAGGTGGATTATTTATAAACCCTTGACATCGGCTATAGCTTGGCTTTCAAAATAAAATCCACCTAGTTACCATTTTTAATTGGCCGTAATTACCTAAATGACAATTTTCATTTCGCAAGTAGAAAAAACACATACACGTACTGTAGGTATTTTCAGTAAAAAATTTGGGAAAAAAATCGATACTCGTTTTTTCTTCTAGGAATTCAGCAAAAATATAGCTCGATAGTGGTCCACCTAAAAAAAAGATTACCTTTAGGATATTTTTAGATCAAAATGTTTTGTCAGGTTATTGCTGAAATTAAATAATTGTATCTAAGAACATGTAATCTGGCAACAGGATAAATTATTGCAAAAAATATATGAACTTCCCTTCGAAAAAAAAGTTCACGTAGTTTTTTCCCCTTTCTACTGTCAAATGTGGTTAAAAAGACTGCATATGTATAGACAAAACGACAGTAAATTGGGAATTTTTGGCCGTTTTCGATCTTTAAAACTATACAAATGAAAACTATAATGATGAAGCGTGTTCAATATTTTCTATTTATCTTCTAAAAAATAGACCAGAAGGGAAAAAATTGTGGAACCACTTAATTTCTTAGAAATTTCGCCAAAAATGCTCAAACTACCTAACATATACATTATGTACAGTCACATTTTTATTATATATTTAGATTTATTATATATTAGGTATTTTCAGTATAAAATTTGAAAAAAACGAAACTCGTCATGACTAGGGTGAGGTGACATAAAAAACTACCTTAGAGCTTTTTGCAGGAATATGATTGACACCGCTGATTGGTCAATAAGCATGTGAATTCGGTGCTTCACAGATTTACCTGCTTATTGACCAATCAGCGGTGTCAAATCATATTTCTGCATAAAGCTCTGGGTAGTTTTTTATGAAAATACCTAATATATTATAAATCTAGATATATAATAAATCTACGGTTACCGGTGAACCGGTAGTTCGATAAAAAAAAACAAAATTCTCCATTGAGCTTTTTTAGTTGGCAGTTGAATGCAAAAAAACGTTTCTCGATATCGCCTATGGTTTTCCCGTAATCGTCATGACTAGGGTGAGGTGACCTAAAAACAAAACTACCTAAGAATATGAGCAAAAATGTGACATACTGTATGCTCTAAAATATAGGCGCACCTTTCAAAAAGGTGATAAGTTAATTCTCTCGGTCAATTTGTTTTTTCAAAAAATTAGATTTTAAAGCAAAATTCACAAAACGGAACTGTATCTTGAAAATCATTTTTTTTTGAATTAACCATTACTTCAGATTAATTGCCCAAACTTTTTTGAGAGGTACCGCTTTGAATGAGAATTTTCGCAATCTGTTATCATGGACAAAACAACATGTTCACCTGACAAAACGACAAAATTAGCATTGTCTTTATAGACACATTTGACCACTGTGATACTTATTTAAAATTTTTTTTTTTTATAAAAATATAAAATATTTCTATATTTTTTTTAATATTAATTAATTATTTTCAAGGAAAAAACTGGTGGAGTCTACGGAAATTTACCTACAAATATTCAACATTTTACCGACGCTTCCTTATCTGATGAAAAAATTAAACATGGAAAATGCATTGTTCTAAAGTCTATGCCGCTTGTCGAAGATCAAGTTGAAAACTTAAACGCTTTTCCTCCATTTGACATTCTTGTTGACCACTTAACCCGGCGGGTGACAAATGCGAATCCGGAAATCACACCGGAAGTCGATTTATCTGAGCAGAGTTTTAATGAATTTTACGAAAAAGAAGACTTTAATTATGGCCCTCAGAGATGGGAGTTTGAGAGAAAAACAGTGAATTATACGGTTGAACAGTAAACAGTTTGCTTTTTCTCAACTGATGCTGAGATGTTTATATTTAATTTGTATTAAAAATTTATTTTTTAGAATGAAATCGTGATTTTAGGCTTTTCTCGAAAATTGTATTTTATCAAAACTAATTTTCATGAAAACTACCCTATTTTTCTTTGCACTTTGTTCAGCAAAGCCAGCGGAAAAAGTTGGCTTATATACAGTAGAGGATGATGTAGAAATTTTAACAGGGGTAAGTATTTTTTAAATATATTTGATGTCATATAAATTATATGTGAGATAATATGAGAGATTTTGAATTAATTTCAAATTATAGAATATATATAGCCTATAGCCTTTATTATATCGAAGAACCTGCCTAGTGTAATTTTTATGTCAATCGTCTATGTTTTTATGTTGTTATTGACTTAAAAATTACACTAGGCAGGATCTTCGATATACTAGGTCTTAATTGGACGCGAACAGGCTTCAGTTATTTTCTACGATTTATATAAAATCAAATTTTTAGCCTTTTTTATTTATAAAAAATCATTTAAAGTACTCAAAAAACGCTTAAATTTTTAGTTTCGTATTGTATTTGAAGAGAAATTGCTGAGAATTTGAGCCCGTTCGAGTTATAATAAAAGCTCTTTACTGTATATTTTTTGATGGAAAATACAAAAAGTTTCGGGTCTTGCCAAAAAGTTGGAAAAGTAAAAATGATAAGATTTTTTTTGACGTAAAAATCAAGTTTTTACTATTTTCATGTTTCGAATTTTACAGTTATTTTCAATGTTTCAAATCATGAAAATTAACTCGATATCACAAAAATATTAACTCCTATTTCTAGGATAACTTTCACGAAAATTTGGAGAAAAATAATGACTTTTGGGTGATTGAATTCTATGCGTCATGGTGTGGTCATTGTATAAACTTCGCGCCTTCCATCAAAAATTTAGCTAAAGATATAAAAGGATGGAAGAAATTAGTGCATTTTGGTGTGGTAGATTGTGCATCCAATGAAAACACCCAAATTTGTACGGATAACAATATTCACGGTAAGTTCCTAATTTATGATTTTTCGCGAAAGTTCAATTTTTGCGGTTTTCGTCCAAATTTTGAAAAATTGTATTTAATTTCCGAATTTCCAGAATATGACTTGAACGCCGATTTTTCAACTTGAATCCCTATATACTTTTAGGTGGATAATCAGCATAATGTACACACCAAATTAACGCTGAGATTTCACTGATCGAAAAATCTGCTCACAGCTAATCGAAATTTTTAAACAATCACCGTCAAATTCTATAATGAGGTCGAACATTTCACTTAAAAAATTGTATTCTAAAATTTGATCTAAATATTGATTGCGTTCGGTAGAGTCCGTAATTCTAGGCATTTTGGTGATTCATTTTTTAACCTATTGTAAAACTCCCAATAAAATTGTATAATTTTTCAAATTATGACGTCATTTGAAACGCCTACGCGTTTTAATTTTTGACGAAATTTTTCGGCGATATTTGAAAATTATAGAATTTTTCGAAAAATACAAATTTCACTATCAGATTACTTGGATCCACAATGTGGATTCCACATCCTTTAGACTCTAAAGTTTAAAGTGTGCTCAAAAAATTACGCTAGGAACCCCCTCGATTTAATTTTTGTAATTTGATTTTGCCAAAAATAAGATTTTTAGCCTTTCCTACATTAAAACAATTTCCGCCTGGTCCACGCAACTACTCAACAAAAGCCCAAGTAGAAGGTAGAACCCCAGAAGCTATCCGCAAATCCATTCTAGATGTCATTGAAAGAGAAAATGTGCCAAAGTCACTTGCTTTAACAAATGTCAATTTTGCTAATATAACCACGAAAGCAGAATTGGACGCCATACCAAAAGAAGCGGAAAATTTTATGATTCTTGTTTTAGGAACGGTTCTCAACTTCAAATTTAAATATCTTGTAAATACATGCATAACAGTGGCATCATACCAGTACCATTACGGGTGACCGGTTTTGTCCGAAAAGTGACACTAATTTGGTAAATTTATAACATGCCTCAATGGGGATGAAATTAGACATGAAATGGAAAGTAATTTTCTACTGATTCCAAAAATAACCTGAATTTCTGTAATATGAGTCAAGTTAAATGACCCTCAAAACACACATTAGGTATAGGTATTGCGCAAAAATTAAGGGTCAAATTACAAAATGAGTCAAATAGGTTCATGTCACCTATCAAATAAAAGAGAGTTTCATTATGATCCTTGATTCACAAAAAAATAACTTCCGATTCACTATTTGCGTCGCAAAATCCTGTTTGGCATTGAGAGCTAAATTTTTTTGGCCGGCTCGAATTTTTTGAATTTATGTTGACTTAAGGGGGTAGTGTCCGCAAGAAAATTGGCCTGAAAATCTGATATAGTACTAAACCACCCCCAAAAAAAACGATTGGTGATGGTCTCGTCGCTTTTCAATCATCGGTTCTCCCACAAGAGGGCGGCAAAGTCGAAAACGGAGGTACCATTTTCTCCTTAATTACAAATCCTATCAACTTCATTCATGTGTCAAATTGAGCGGATTCTCAATGAGCAAAAATATTGCAGTGGTTTTTTGTCTGACTTTATATAAATACAGTAGATAAGCTTAAAAAGTGGTAGTTTGGCCGGTTTGGTACCATTTATTCGAAAACCGCTCATCAGAATTTGTTTTAACTATGCTCATTCGATTTCTCATACAATTGCGAACAATAATTGTGGACTACATTTTTCATTCATGTCATCAAAAAATTAATACATGTATAAAAATAATGCTAAAAATCTGATTTTCAAAATTTTGAAGGGTTTTTGATGACATGAAATTTTTTGATGACATGAATGAAAAATGTAGTCCACAATTATTGTTCGCAATTGTATGAGAAATCGAATGAGCATAGTTAAAACAAATTCTGATGAGCGGTTTTCGAATAAATGGTACCAAACCGGCCAAAATACCACTTTTCTAAGGTTATCTACTGTATTTTTATAAAGTCAGACAAAAAACCACCACAATATTTTTGCTCATTGAGAATCCGCTCAATTTGACACATGAATGAAGTTGATCGGATATNGGTCTCATTATTTTAAGTTAAAAATTAGAATTTGACCGCTGGCGCACTCCTATATATACGCTATTTGTATTGTGGCGTTTTTGAGGCACAAGTTTATATTGTTCTTTTGCTATATAAAATAGTATTTTTACAGACGTTTCGAATCTTATGGATTCATTTCAGGTAATGTTGAGAAGCCTAGAAATATTTTATTAGAACGAAAAGTTGACACAAAAAAAAAAGAGAAAACAAACCAGTAATCTTTGGCCCAAAACGCGCCGCTTCTCAGAAAATTTTTTGCCAATAGTTAACAGCCGTTTTCAAGTGATGTGCTAAATATCACTGGTCTATAGTACTATGTTTCAGCCGAGAAGTCTTTTACTTTACAGCTGCATTGGTATGATACGTATGTGACGTGCATGTCAGAGTTGTAAAAAGGATGGCTTTTGCGTGAGTTTTCCTATTGTTATAACACTGTCATTTTTTCGTGGGCAAGTACTTTTTTAATTACTGAAAAGCGTCTTACCGCAACTCTATGTATTTTTTTTCAGAAAATATAAATTTTGAGAATTTTTAAGGGTTCTTGATGCAACCTCATGCTATCAGTTTTGGTTCCGCAGAATTGCTTGCTGATTTCTCCGTATTCGAAAATGCTATCATTCGACGTGCTGATGATAGCAAAGAAATAGCCGATCATTATTCGATCACTTATTTCCCTACCATTTTGTTAATAGATATCGAAAGTGGCAAAGTCGTCGAAAATATTCGTGTAGAAGATAGTATGGACATTGCCAGAACGGTGTATTTTGATCAAGTTGCCGAATTTATTCATTATGAACCGCCTGTTATTGAAAAATTTTTGAAAAAAAGTTCGCCAAAAGCTCTTGTTGAGAAACTTTGGTCCGATTTTGATCAGACAAAAATTTATATTCAAGATATTGAATCGTCTATTCTTTCGATGCTTTTCAAAGATGTCATCAGTTTTCCATTGGAGGGATCTGAGCTGACTTCTTTGAAAGACTTTGTCAAGGCTATTTCGGTGGTATATCCATCAACAAGGTGAATACATTCATTTATTACGGAAAATACTGGCAAAGTTATTGTTTTTGGGCTGTAAAGTTGTGTGTCAAATGCGGATTTGAGTTTAAATAAGTTCGAAGAATGTAGGCTCAAAAGCAATTCTCTGAATCGGGCTGAATTTTAAATCTCATGTCTCATTTTATTTCAATTCCGATCTCGAATCATCGGGCGAAAATTTTTTTGAAGAAATCACAATTGTTTCAGTCAACTTTTTTCACTAAAGCATTTATGGTTTCTTTTTATTAAAGTTTAATTTACATTTTTCTGAGGCTATTTTTTAATAATCACGAACAATTCCGGATCTCAACCTTACATTACGATCCTGATCCTATCCCGCCTCAAAACATTTTCATAAGAAGCGTATACTATAGTATATTTATTTTGCAGAACGAACCATTAGGACGCAATATATAAACATTTGACACAGTGACTTTATAAGTACGCACATTTCCCAATAAAGTTGCCATGTGCCTTATAACGCCATATCTATTACGGTACTTGCTGGGCCTTTTTAGCCATTTTTTCAGCCAAAGTTTTTATAAAATTCGGCTTTCGAAAACGACTCATACGATTGAGTTTTTAGATAGCTCAAACTGAGCACAAATATAAAGAGAAACAAATATTTGAAAAATGGTCCGAATCAGACCATTGTTTCCATTTTTTTTAAACAAAAACTGATAATTAGACAATTTCAGTAATCTCAAAAAAAATGAAAAATGGTCCGATTCGGACCATTTTTATTTTATAATTCACTAAACATTTTTGCTCTAAAGTTTGAGCTATCTAAGAATTAAATCGGATGAGTCGTTTTCAAAAGACGATTCATATACAAATTTTGGCTAAAAAGGCCCAGCAAGTACCGTAATAGATATAACTTTCTTTTAAATACACAACCTTTTTAACTTTTTATATTTTAGTCGCAATACTGATACTTATTTGCAAAATCTCAGTGAAAAAATATCTGGACTCGATCGAATTAAAAAAAGGAAAGAGTGGATTTCATACCTTGATGAGTCAGGACTCACAAAACTTCAAGGGGAAATACCTAGTCTTCAATATGCTGCCTGTAGTTCAAGGTAAAATAAGTCTTAAAAAATGAATTACTGTCGTATTTGTTTAAGCCGACGTGCGTCTAAGCGGACGTTTTAGTGTATTTTTGCGTTTTTTTTGGCAAAAAACTGCGCTTTTTTTCAATTTGAAAATTTTCGTGCGTCTGAGCGGACGTTTTTTTTGTATATTATTTCCTCTTCTTGATTCACAATTTCAAAAACCATAATAGTATAGAGCGAAATTCAAAAATAAATAACGGATATAAATTATTTTAAAACGATAATTTTACGTCTTATTCTGTTATTATAATTTTTAAATTATTATTTTAATTTGTAACGTAGCCTAAATGATAAACACTCGAGGTGGCCGGTTCACGAACCTACGCACCATATTATTAGAACAACAATTAGGGGAAATTTTTTTTTCGGCCATCTAGTCACTAGATTCTAGTGGTCAGAAACTGAGTTTCAAAAACCCTCATTTTCAGCACTAATTTTTTAGTTTTCTTATGGCAGGGATCGTAGTCACATGAAAATTTGCTATTTTCTGAAAAATTTTTTTTTGAAAAATAAAATTTTCGAAAAAATTTTGGTCATTTTGACAAAAAAATGCGTAGGCTGAACCCTTTGTAAACTGAAAACAAGAAATTCACAAGTCGTTCCTGAGATTTTGGAGAAAAAACCGTTAAAGGCTTCCGTTCGGACCTTAATACAGGCTTTGCGGTGAATTTGATGCACAAATTAAAAAAAAAAATTGAAAATTTTCTATATATTTTCAAGGAGTAGGCTTTTGCGTGAGGCTCCCAAATAAGCCGTTTTGACCACTAGAGGCAAATTTTTTTAAAAAGGCTTTCGCTTTGAGATGCGCATTTATATTTGGAAGTTAAATTGCAAATAACAAGAAAAAATGATGAGAAATGAATGAGGAGGAGGCTTTTAAGTACTTTTAGGGACGCCTACTAAAAATCATTTTCTGAGCGTAGGTGAAAGTATCAGATGCTCTGAATAGTACTGGCAACTTCCTTAAGAGTTGTACTACGTATTTGAAAAAAAAAATTATTCCTGAAGCCAGGTTTTTCAGAAACTTCACTTGAAAATCTGGAAAAAAGAGCCCACTTATCGTCACCCACATCCTTAAACACTTTGAGAATTTTAGCTGTTTCGCGAAAAAACGTTTTCGATTTATCTTTTGAAACGTCAAAATAAATACGATCGAAATAAAAATTTAATTTTTATATCTCAAAAAAAAAATTTACGTTTATTCATTTTACTGTCGACCCCAAAAGCGTATTTTCACCTAGAAACATATAGAAACAAATATTTTATTTTTCAAACCTTTTTTTCAGTGAACCAAACTTACGTGGCTATACATGTGGTCTCTGGACATCTTTTCATTTCTTCTTTAGTCAAGTCTCAGATATAGACGCTCAGTTTTTGGCTAAATCTATCGAAAATGTCATTTTAAACCACTTCAAATGCTCCGAATGCAGGGAACATTTTGTTGAAGAAATTGTTACATTTCCAGTTAGCAATGTCGTAGATCAAGCGTCTGGCATTTTGTGGATATGGTCTCTTCACAATTCAGGTCAGTAATTTTTCGTTCATTATTCCAACTGTTAACTGATGTTGAGTAGGCACCGCAAATATTTGGAAATCAGGGTAAAATAGTAATTTTTAATTGGTGATATAAAAGTATTGTGCTTGGAATAAATTTTTAAAACTAATGTATTATATGAGTCTCAAACGTATAATAAACTCATTTTAGTATTCTGAAGATAAGCAAATAGGTAGTTTTTTATTGTACTTTTTTTGCTATCACAAAACCATAATAATTCGAGGGAATCTATGAAAATATAATAAAAGTTTCTTTTAGAATTTTGCCTTCTGGAGCTCTCATAGATATAAGCTGAAGTTCAAAAACTTGTAACAGTTAAAAACACATTGACTACCTTCAAAAAGTGTACCAGTTAGGGAGCGAGGACTGTATATAATTATACCTAAAAAGCCGACCGGTTTTCAGGTTTTAAAAAGTAGTTTAAAAATTTGAGAGATACAACTTAACTTTGTAAATTAAAATAAATATTATGAGGTAGTTTTTTTAAAGGGGTAATGTGCCGAAATATATCTTAAGAGTGACTCAATCAAGAAAAATGAGAATGAGCGGCCGATAAAGTTTCATTTTTTACAACGAGTTCGAATAGAAGTCAAAATAAGGATATATTTTAAACTTCAAAACATGAAATTTTGTTTGTTTTTAAATATATTTTTTAAGTTAATGCTCGAATTTCGGGTGAGGCTAGTGAAGATCCCAAGTTTCCAAAAATTCAATTTCCGTCCAAAGAATCGTGTCCTGACTGTTATTCTGACGACGAGTTCGATAACGAAGCAGTTGCAAATTTCATGAAAACTCATTATAGCGCTCAAAATCTTGTTCTTTGGGAAGACGAAACCTCAATTTCTGAAACTGCCGAGAGGATGGAAATAGACGAAGAGGAAATAATAAAACCATCGAAAATGAGGTATGTTAAATAAAATTATGTACAGTAGACCGGATTTTATTTTAATCTGCATTGTTTTGAGAAAACGCCCTTCAATTACAAGAGACTGAAATTAATAATTACAAAATACTTAGGTCGTTTTTTACGCTTGTTCAAATGTGATCTCGGCTGGGAGAACTAGACAAGATAGCAACATAGGCGGTGGANAGCATTATAACTTCTAATGCCAGAATTCTTAGAATTAAATTCTGACCCAGGATCCGAGAAAATCCGAGTAAAAAAAAAAAAGTGTAAGCATAAATGTCCACCGCCAGCAACATATGGTTTTGGCATGTAAACCCTTGGAGAAAAATATATGGTAGAAATTTTTTTTGGCTTCCTGGGTTGATCACATGACCAGAAATCAGTCATCGAAATTGCTCAAAATTACCGAAAAACCCGTTTTTTGTAAATTACCGGTAATCAAAGGAATAAAAGAAAAATTTTCACCAATAAAAATTCGGTAAAGATTCAGATGCAAAAAAACGTTTTTCGCTATCTTGTCTGGTTTTCTCAGAACAGATACCCCTTAAATTGAACAAGCTTAAAAAACAACCTTAACTTTGGTTGAAGTCAAAATTGTCGGTTAAAAAACTAAGGTAACTTTGTTTTTAAAACACCCCCTAGGTGGTTTTGTTAGAAATGAAAGTTCTTAATTTATTTCAACAAATTCTAAGGGGTGTAAAATTACAAAAAATGTCCAAATATGTCTTACAAAAACTTGTACTAATTGCCAAAAAATGGCTTCATGGGTTAACGGGTTTCTCAGAATCGACTTTTAAAAATTTTGCCAGCCAATTTCCGGTATTACCGGACATCCGGTGAAGAATTAAAATAATTTGGTCATTTAGTTTTTTTGCTGTTGGATGCAAAAATCGGTTTGCGAATATCTTGCTCCGTTTTCAAATGTCAGTGATAAAACTGAGTTGGGTGTTCTAATAAAAAGTAACTTAATTGAAAACCACTCAAACAATGTTAGTATTTTTTTGCTTTTCGGTTCAATCGAAAAAAATCGGTAAAATTTTCGGTGTGAATTTGCTTTTAAATATATTTTTTTAAATAAATTTGCCTTCAACTTAAAATTAAAATAAAAGGCGTTTTTCAGAGATATCCTTATTTCCATCCTAATGTTTCCATATTTTAGGATTCACCCTGGTTGGGTTTGGTTTATTTCGATATCCCTGATTTTCGGCCTTTTGTTACTCTGGCGAAGCTACCGACTAAAATCCCGTTTACGACGAAGCTATAGGAAATTTTACCATCAATATTAAACGCTAAAAACCTTGTGATTTTTACCGCCTATAATTTAAACCTATTTTCTGTATTTTCAATAACAGTATTTTTTCAATTTTGCCTTTCGGGATTATATATCTATTACGGGGCCCACCCGTCATTTTTTGCCACTTTTTCAGCCAAAATATTTATAAAATTTGGCTTTTGAAACCGACTCATCCGATTAAGTTTTTCGACAGCTCAAACTGACAACAAATATCTAGTGAATAATACAATCATAATAAATTGGTCAGAATCGGACCATGTGTTGGTTTTTTCTGAGATTACTGAACTTTTTTAATTATCAGGTTTGGTTGAAAAAATTGGAAACAATGGCCTGATTCGGACCATTTTGTTTCAGTTTATTTTTATTCAAATATTTGTGCTCAGTTTGAGCTATCTAAGAACTCAATCGGTTGAGTCGTTCAAAAGCCGAATTATATACAAATTTTGGCTGAAAAAGTAGCAAAAAATGACGGGTGGGCCCCGTAATTGATATCACTTTTAAAGCTGCATGTTCAATTTATTTAGCATGGATTTTTTTTTATTTTAAAATTTCAAAAAATACGCAAAAAAACTGCTCTACCAAATTTTTTGGACTTAAAATTGTCTTTTTTGAGAACATGTTCACAAAATATTTGTTTTATTTGGTGCACAGGGTTACATAAGAGCTCTCAAAGAACCCAGCTAATTTAACAATTTTTGAAATAACCCTTTTATTCAAAACGACTTTAAAATTATAAAAAAAAAATAATCAATTAAAGGTGGAAGTCGTTTTAAAAGATGTACTTTATTGAAATTTAAGTTTTATTAAATTATTTTTGGTTATAAAAAAGGTGACACATGTACTTAGGTATTTTTTGCTATATTCATTAATTTTGGTTTTGATCCAACTGCTAATAAAAATTATATTTATTGGTAAAACATGAACAAGAAAAGCAACCAATAAATCACCCTCTATATAACTGTAGTTTAGTTCTATTATTAATTTGGAGTTAGAGTAGAAAAGTTAATCGGACGTCCCGTAATGTTAGCTGAAAAAATATTTAGAAATTGGGCGTCTTTTTAACTTTTCATACCGTAGATATATTTTTTAAATTATATGGGATTATGTAATATCTAATATCTTTATTTCTTTCCGTTCAAATCTGATTTTTGGATATTTTTGCTGTAATGTTACATTTGTATTTGGTTTTGAGACATAATTTTCAATCATTCATAATGATTTATTATATAATATAATTTATATTGCAATTTAAAAGATGTGTTTTAAGGGTTTTCTGATACAAAAAAAATGAGACGAAAATTGGCAAAAAAATACCAAACATATCATATTATTTTTTTATAATGGCGGGGGTTTGTTTCAGAGCAACCCGCAATCGAACGAATGTTCTCGAAAACGGCACATACGATTCAAAAAATTCCAATTGCATCCCAGAGCCAATGAGTTGATACACATGAAGACTTTGTCTCTTACCGATCGACTGACCGGTAATCTGCTAAAAAAATGCAGAATTTTGGGAAAATACACCTAAAAAGCTGATATCAATTGGAGCGAATGTTCTCGAAAACGGTACATACGATTCAAAATTTTCAATTGTATCTCAGAGTTAATGAGTTGATACACATGATAGACGTTGTTTCTCACCTATCCGATGACCGGTTAAATCAGCAAAAATACCGATTGCTACTTCCTTTTGGGTTGCTCTGAAAAAAAACCACGCCAATGTATGCCATGTTAATTTCCAATATTGATTGTGTTCGAGTTAAATAATTACAAATTTAATAAAATATATTTTTTTTTTATTTGACTTTTTGTGACAATTTCTCACCTTCAAAACCATACTACAGTGAGCCTCCAAATTTTCCGAAAGTTTTTTGCTGAAAAATGTCGGACGATTTGGCATTTTAAGACAATCGTGCCCGAAAAAGGCTCATTAGAAGTATTTTAAAGGAAATGTGTTTTCGGATAATTGGGCACTTTCGGAGAGTTGCGGTTGTACCATTGAGCTCCATGTAGTATACGAAACGAATACATCTTTTTAATTGAAATATATACCTGGTATACTGGAATATTATTTAGATTTCCTCATTCCTATGGTGATATTAAAGAGTTTATCCGCTAGTTTTAGTTCATCAATAAAACAACATAAAATAATCAATCTAAATGAATTTATTTTCAGCTGGATTCAAAATGGAATCCAAGAACATCGAGACGAACTTTTAAAAATTAAGGAAAACAAAGATTTGCTCCCAGATGTTCTACCAGTCGACCACGAAATGGATCAGCCAACTGATTCGTTGAAAAAACTTTTAGAAAAGCTTCATCATATTGGGTATAATGAGGATGAAATCGAAAATATTCTCGGTGAGGTCGATATCTCTAAAATGGCGACGCACGTTCAATCTTTGAAGGATCGGGTAGAATCGTATTTAAAAAGCCATAGACACGACACGATATTAGACAAACCAAAATTGCAAGAAAATGCAAGACATGGAAACATACAGGTAAATTACAAGGTGACTAAAGTTACTTGTCACATGTGAAATAAAATTTATGTTACACAATAAAACTTACAAAATCTGTGTCTCACAAAATAGCATTCATATTTCTTTAGTATTTAAATACAATTTATGTTATAAAATTAAGTTAATGTGACAAGAAAAAGTAAGTTGTACAAAATAAAATTTATATTATAAAATTTAATTTATTTTACTGTTTTTTTTAGAATGTCCCACTGAAGGAGTATCTGTTCTGAGAGAACCAGACTAGATAGCGAAAAACGTTTTTTTGCATTTGAATCTTGACCGAATTTGTAAAGATGAAAAAAAAATTTCCGGTAATTTTGAGCAATTTCCATGGCTGATTTCCAGTCACGTAATCAACCTAGGAAGCCAAAAAAATTTTCGACCGTATATTTTTTTCCAAGTTTTTACATGCAAAAAACTATTTGTCGCTATCTTGTCTAGTTCTCCCAGTCAAAATCACAGTTGGACATTCTAAAAAAAACGACCTGACTAAAATTTATGTTACAAAATTAAATTATTTAGAATAATACTACTGTATTTAATATTTTATATTAGGCCTTTCGGCACGATTTAATTCCAGTTTCTGACAAAGATTTTCATCATGATCACAACGAAAAAGATATTCCTCAAGTTCACCGTAATAAACTCAATTCCGAAATCGCAAAAATAAACCAAATGCGAAAAGATCTTGAAGCTGAATTCAATGTTATAGGGTTTGGGATGCTCGATACCTACTTTTGCTTACTTTTGTGGTTATCAAGCTTGTCGATGTTAGTCTGGTTTTATTGTGGGTATAACTGTAGAATTTGTTACGCCCATAGAAAACCTATTTATAGATTCAATCATAAAAGTTTATAAAAAAATAAATTGACCAAAAATAAATCGCAATGGAAAAACCACGGGGTCCATAAGCTCTTATTAGTCTTCAAACTAAGTTCGGATGAAAGGAAATAATCAAAATTCAACATTTTAGCGTTCAGGCTCTAAATATTCGATAAGGAATAATATGTTGAAAATTTTCTGACAAACATAAAATTGACAATTTTAGCGTCATTTTTAACATATTCATTTTGTACATTTTAAAGATTACGACGCAGGTGTTTTAGGATAATTGTGTGGTCGGTTTTTTAGGTAGCACAATTGTGATTTCGACTGAGAGAACTAGACAAGATAGCAAAAAATGGTTTTTTGCATGTGAAACCTTGGAAAAAATATGCGGTAGAAAATTTTTTTGGCTTCCTAGGTTGATCACTGCCGGAATCCAGTCATCGAGTTGCCCCTCAAAATTACCGGAAAAAAACGTTTTTTTTGCGAATTACCGGTGAACTGGTAATCACCGGAAAAAAAGAAAAATTTTCACCACTCCAAATTCGGTTAAGATTCAGATGCAAAAAACCGTTTGTCGCTATCTAGTCTGGTTCTCTCAGATCAGATACCCCTTAAAGTGTGATTCTTAAAAAACGACCTGTAGATTTTCATAACTTACGAACTTAGTATCAGACCCATTTTGTATTTTCGAAAAACATTTCGCTGAAAACAAATCACGCCAAAGAAACTTATAATAAAATTGTACTTTCAAATGTTGAATCGAGTCTGTCCTGTAGTAGTTCAAATGTTAATTGGAGATGCGGGTTTTTATCCCGAAAATGTGGCTAATATTTTCAGCTTTCTATCTCAATTATTTGAATTTCGACATTTTGAAATTTGCACACCACGTCGGTCTACCCAAAATGTGCAAGTAATTTAAGACCTCTATCAAACTAATCGTTAGAACTGTAAAGCTTGTTTTTACTGTTATTGACAAATATTACAAGTGCTTTTAAATTTCCGCTTCATATTGCCAAATTGATGTTCTGTATCATTTTTATCTAAATTCTTGACACTTCTAATTATCTGTTCCATAAATAACCCTTTCGTTCTGTTACATTTCTGTATCAACAAAGCAGTCCATAAATAAATATTAAGGATGTCCGATAATATCAGAAATTGATCGGTAAAAATTTAAAAAGTCGGTTCTGAGAAAACCGCAAATCGTTCGAAACCATTTTTTGGCATGATTTTTTGTTTATAAAACGTTGGAGGGTCACCTAAGAAAAGTCACCTAATTGATATTGAATTTTTGATTTTCACAGTCTGTGTTTTTACCTGCGATATGAAAATTTCATTGAAAGTAATTCCCGCCAATACAAAAAAGTAATTAATCGGATTATATTTTAAAACGTCACCATGGACCGCAGCTTGGCTTTCAAAGTATAATCCACCTAGTTACAGTAGTATGACTTTATACGAACAACCCGGACGGACAGGGTCAGACCAAAAATTTTGCCACCCGACTTTAAACGGACAGCCCCACCGGTGAAACTTTTCTTCAAATAAAGTTAATACATTGAAAATGTTTTAAAATTATCCAAAAATGTTAGAAAATAATGTTTATTAGCAAAAAAACTTTTTTTATGTATTTTTTTTAAATAATTTTCATTGTTAACCCCCTCACACCCTTTGACTATCTGAAGGCAAAAAAAATTTCGGGGGCCAAAACGGCGCAGAAATAACATCGTCACAGACCTACAATTCAAATGCGTCATAGAGTTTGCAATTTTATTTCCAAAAATATTGTTGAAAATTACATACGATTAGCCGTTCGAAAGATACTTTTTCCTACTTTTTTTTAGGATTTTCGCCAAAATTTCTTAAAAAATTAATTGTGTGAAAAGTTTCACTGAAAACGATACATAAAATCGAAATCTGAGGAAGCCAATTTTTAGGAAAGTATTTCAGGATTCTTTTGATATAAGTTTATTTTTTCAGCAGTCTCTATACGAAGAATAATTTTTTCACAAGTGATTTTTATGAAACTCAAAATAATGAAAAAAAAATATTTTCAAAAAATTATTTTCGCGAAAAAATTGAACGGCAATTAACCCAATAAAGGCCGACAAATCGATCAAGTGTAGAACATAAGCTGTGTACTGATTTTGATATTTTCAAATCTGAGACAAGCTATAAATAGCTAGAGTTTCACTTGTAACTTATATGTCATTGTAAAAATGTATGGTTTTTACAAGAAATACCAAGGTGTGAGTGAACTTCTCTTTTCTCTGGCAGTTATATCAAGTTCACAGACTTCGAATTTGAAAAATGTTTTGTGTTTATTACTTAATTATTTTACTTTAATTCTATCTTGTATCTAATCAGTGAAAAATAAGTCAATTGAATCTTCCTCCAGTTTTCCGCGTGATAAGCGCTCAAAGTATTGCCTTTAGATAGGCTTTTGGGTGTGAGGCGAAGTTCTCGTTTCTGGGTGTGAGGAGGTTAAATGGAGGGTAAAATTTCTACTAAAGACTCTTTAGAGTTTAAACGGACAGCTCCGAAGGATAAAATTTTGCCAACACTTTGCTAAACAGACAGGGTTACGGTTTCTACTTGTCCGTATAAAGTCATACAGTATGACTCACACTACTGTATCATTTTTATTGACGGAAATTTAAACAAAACATTCAGCATTTAATCTTTTACGACTAAAGTTTATAATTATTGAAAGTTAATTTGAACTAAATAATTACGCACCTAAGTAATTTTTTTTAATTAAGATGGCCCTAAATTTCGATATTTCGATAAATGACACCCTCGACCTGCATGCTGGTGAACCTCAACGAAATAAAGGGTTATTAACTCGGTATGATTCAAAACAATTACCAGAAATTGGCGGAGACGCGATTTGGACAGTGAGTTCCTGTAAGCGAGGTTTTGGTGTAGCAAATTTACGAGATAATGACAATCAAACTTTTTGGCAGAGTGACGGAAATCAGCCTCATAAAATAACCTGTCAGTTTAGGTAAAATTTACAATATTTCCTGCAAACCACCCTTGTTAGCATAAGTACTCGACGATTACAAGAGATATCGACAAACGGTTTTTTGTATCATGTACCCAAGTGAATTTCTGACATGGAAAACTTTTTGTTTTTTCCAAGTCAACCTGTTCACTGGTAATAGATCTTTTAAATTACCTGTTTTTATGAGGCAAAACATTGGAATTTTCGAAAAATATTTTTTTTCTCAAAAATAAATCAATCGAAATTTATTATTTCCATACTTCTGTTATACATTACTGTGATTTCTGTCTAATAATGGACAAATTTGGGGAAAAATATGGCAAACCTACGCTTTTGATTTTGGTCGTCCCTCTATAAGGACAATTTTGGGAAAATAATCAAAAAGGGTATATTTTCAAAAATTTCTATAGAACACCTCTTTTTCTCAAATTTTTTTGGTAAAGAGCAAAAAAAAAAAAGAAAAAAGGTCTTCATATTTTTTGGGGTATATTATGGTTTTAAAATTTTTTGGAAAAATAGCTTTGGGAAATTGACCCTAAATTTTCAAATCGTCCGCTTAGACAACTTTGACAGTACATTTGTTAAGTGGGTTATGTACGGAAATTGATTTTGCTTAAAATTTCGATCCTGGGCCGATAGGTGCTATTTTGTCAAAAATTTAATTTTAAATTTTGATTCGAAAACTGAACAATTTTCTCCTAGAAACTAGTTTTTCGTATGAAGGCTCGGGCCGTCCTGCTAAGGTAAATTTACTGTAGCTTGTTTCTGATTGTATATTTATTTCAATTTAATCTCTTTGTCCTTATATTCACCAAATTGACCTTATATTTCCAAAATTGTTCTAATTTTCACCAAATTGTCCTAATTTCCCCAAATTGTCCTTATGTTTCTCAACTTGTCCTAATTTTCCCCAAATTGTCCTTATATTTCCCAAATTGTTCTTATATTTCCCAAATTGTCCTTATAGGAAATTAGGACAATTTGGGAAATATAAGGACAATTTGGGGAAATTAAGGACAATTTGGGAAACATAAGGACAATTTGGGGAAAATTAGGACAATTTGGGAAACATATGGACAATTTGGGGAAATTTTAGAAAAATACACCAAATTCTATAGACGTTTTTCAAAAAGTAAAGAGCAAAAAAAAAAAAAGGTCTTCAAAATATCTTAGGACAATTTGGGAAAATTAGCTTAGGACAATTTGGGAAAAATTTGCTATAGACAAAAAACACAGTACCATATAGAGACCGATCTTTTTCAAGAAGACAGACATTTCGATTAAAATAAGCGAATGAAAATTGTGCCTATTGAGATTCGAACTCCTGAACTTTCGGTTTGAAATATCAATTATCGGTGAACCGGTTGACTTGGAAGAAAATAAAAAGTTTTCCATTTCAAAAATTTACTTGGGTACATGATACAAAAAACCGTTTGTTGATATATCTTATGAGTCATAAGTTATGACATTCTAGTAATCATGTCGAGAAGGGTGGGTTGCATTAAAAGAAATATAACTAAAAGTAATTTATACAAAATAATTTTTAGGCAGCGTCAAACAGTAGTTGGCGTCTTACTATACGCTGATTATAAATGTGACGAATCATACACCCCTTCCAGAATCAGTATTCTTGTCGGCAGTGCATCAAACGATTTACGAACGGTGGCTGAAGAAACCATAAACGAACCGCGTGGTTGGATCGAGTTAAAACTACAAAATGAACTTGGTGGTCCAATGAGAACCTGGATGATTCAAATTGTGATTAAACAAAACCATCAAAGTGGCCGAGATTCGCATTTGAGACAAGTTCTAGTTTTGGGCCCAGAAGATAAAAATAAAGTTTTGAAACAGTCGCTAGAAAAATGGACTTGTATACGATAATATTGCTTCAAAATAACACTGCCACTTTGAATAAAATTTCATTCCATACCTTTTTAGTCTGTCACCTTCCTTACAATTATAATACCAAGCATATAATTTTTATTATTTATTGATATGTCAATTCAAAAATTGGATTTTGTACGTTTCGGTTAATTCCATTTTCATGAGACACTCATGATGAGTGATAAATAAATAAGATACAGAAAAATAAAATGTTTCAATTAGGTAGCTTTTTTTAACATTGCCCACCCTACTCAGGTAACTTTTTTTTAAAGGACCACCCCCTCTCAAAACCAAACGGTAGGTGATATCGAGAAACGGTTTTTTGTTTCTGATAGCCAAGAAAATTTTAACCGAAGAGAAATTTTTTAGATTTCTGACTCCGACCGGTTGACCTGTAATCACCGAAAAACACCGGTAAATTACGGTTTATAGAGAACTACCCATAGTAAACAGTTTAAAATATGGTTGTGGTGATAAATTTTCAAGAGAAAATTTTTGGCTTTTTTAGATTTGACACCAGA